>AGDA01040749.1:0-12235 GCA_000281935.1 Mengenilla moldrzyki | reverse complement strand
CACCATTACCTGCAAACGTCAAGTATTTATTACATGTCCTTTAAACTATTTGACGCTTTCTTTGTTCCTGTTCGATTTAATGATATTCTGTTAAAAACCTGTTACTGCAAATAGGAAATTAACAACTGCTACAACAGTCGTTTCAAAAAGTTTTTAACAGAAGAAAAAAACTTTTTTCTCATGTTATGGTACACAGGGTAAGAGTCAAGTTTAAGGGGATTGAGATGATAATTTTAGATTTTAAAAGGTTGTAGCTGAAAATTTTGGAAAACAAAACACTTTACTAAAATTTTTTACGCATAAAATTGAAACCGATATAATTCTTATTCTGTTGATTGCTTTTTATTTTCAAATTAATTTATTTCAAATTAATTTATTTTCAAATTTTTATTTTCAAAGAAATAAATTTTATTGAAAGGAACGCTCAGTTTTTAATTTTTCACTAATTTGTCGTTTCAACTCTTAACCCCCTTAAAATCACCCTTTGGTTTAAAATCAAAGATAACATAATGAAATTAGTGCTAATTTTTAGAAAAGTATGAAAAATTTGTATTTTCGAACATTTCAAGTTTTGTTCAAAATTAAAAGTTTATTTGGCAACAGCGATGACTATTTTTGATAAGAGTTACAAGACAAGACAAGAAAAAACAAGACAAGCCTCTTGTTGGAACTTTACTAATGCCAAACTGCGTCAAATTGCAAGTGTTTATATTTGACAACGCTGGTAATGTTGGAAAAAATTACTACAGATTGAATAAAATCCATCACAGATCAAAAAACAACGAAATGTTGAATGCGGTTGAATCGTCGGTGTTGAATTCAATGTCTGAACTGTACCAGCAAACGATCGAAGATGATGAGCGACTTAACTTCTCAGCTGATCGGCCACATCAAGATTTGGTTGCAGTTACTTCTCACGCATTGAAGCGGCTAATGTCCATAGACTCATTACTCTCTGATCTGCCACCTGACGTTACTCTTGATGAAGTTAATGCACAGATTGCAGTTGCGCACGGTCAATCGGTCACAATTGAGCTAGTCCGCGGTACTGAACAGCCTTTGTTGGTCATTGTACCACAAGCTCACTGCACTGTTCTTGAGCTCCGTAAAGCAGTGCAACGCGCATTCACGCAGCTGCAACGACGTACTGGCGATCGTACTCGCATATCATGGCGATATGTGTGGCGAGCTAATGTGCTTAAAGTTTGCGAAACGAATCATATCATGAACGATTGGAATGCCGACATTTATGCCGATTATGGATTAACGAATCATGCACGCATTACGTTCACCAAGCGCCTGCGTAAAAAAGGCAGTGGTAAAGTAGGAGGTGGAGCTGACCGTCTTTCAATATAAGCATTACAGAATTCCATTAAAGATAAGACGGGTACCTTTAGGAAATGCATCCTGGCGGTGATTCTGTTTGTTTCAAAGTTGCAATTGTTGTAGTCGTCGCGGTTATTACTATTAATGGTATTGTTAAATTGGTATTGCTCCTACTCTGCACGAAAACTTGCGGGAGCAATTAAGAAGCAAATTATCGGTATTTCATGATGGTTGAGGTTGCGAAAAATCAAAGTTCGAACGGAAGTTCTGTGCGCCCGTATATAAGACTTATGTAACCGTGGGGTACCAGCTATGTTGGATACCTTGGATACTGATTCGAAACGGTTGACCCGGACTCTATCCTGTTGCGCAAACGATGCAGACCGTCAGCCACTGACCACTGCTAGTGATGACGAAGTCGCCAAAAGATGAACTCAGGATCACTCAAACCGAGAAAAACAGTGGATGAGACCACTCGATAAACCCGCGAGCACACTTAAGAACTTCGAAATGTAGCACAACACCAATTTTATTTTTTTATAAACTTTTGTTTAAAAAATTTTTAGGTCTGAAGCCCGAATCCAACCTAAGTCTTTTTTTTACAATATAAATATCTAAAGATTCCCTACTTGGTTCCACCACCCTAAAGCAGAACCAAGTTCACAATAATATTTACTGTTGATATTTTTCTTAAAAATCTTAAAAGTAAAATTCAATAATATGTCCTAAATATAATAATATATGTTTCCCGAAGATTACAATATTCGGGAACATCGTACATTTGTATGTTATAAATTATAAAATATATCCCTAAAACTAAGAATATGATTTCCTTTAAATAAGTCTGGATACTATAAATTCTTAAAACCCTAAAAGTTTTCCATCTAATAATGGACAGGGTGTTAGTATTTTTGAGACGCACTACTGACACATATTTTTATTTTAGTAACAGTTACAAAAGTAAACGAGGGCCTGGAAAAGCAGCTGCAGGTTATACGAAATTTATGTATTTTTGAGATGGCTACACTGCTGACGTGTTAAGTACTCAGTTCGTGAAGAAATTTCAGCGGTGAAGATTGAATTTTAAGTTTGTTTTTTTTGTGTTAATTCATTATTTCCTTTTCTATTTGGGATTTTGATTTAGGTCAGTAGTGTTTTAATGGGATAAGTGGATCCGATTTACACTTATCATTCTATCTGCCATTGTAGCGTTGATTAATAAAGGCGTCGATGGTTGTAAAATCGACTACCGTTATCGTTTTGTACGTGCAGGAAACCTAAATCTACTTGTTAATTGCTTTATCAGTCACACAGTTTTTAAATAATCTTAATTTTTAATTTGAACGTTTTTTCTTAAAAACTAGTGCCCGAATGGATCCTTACTTTTTAAAAATTAGAGTAAGTTTTGAAAACTTGAAGTTTACAATAAATTAAATAAAAAAAACAATTGTTTATTTTAATACATCCATCTTCAATTCCACTTTTCCCATTCATATCGTATGGTCTCAATTCTCAAGGGATGTCCAGTGTCACATTGTTCTACAATGAACGCAAAGTATTCTGAAGACATACCAAAAAAGCCCACGGCCAATATCACTTTTTAGTCAATTTATCGCTTCATAAATTTCTTTCGTGTTTTTTCTCATCGGTTTGACAAAGAGGATTTTATAGACTATCGTCCTTCATGACATCCTAACTACGTGACCTCACAACCTTAGTAATGGACTTTCAATTTAAAAAAGAGCGGTACAGATTTGAGTACTCATATCACGTCATTCCGAACTTTATCGAGTCTTGAAACTTCAGCAATACTACGAAATATTCGATTTAGTTTTTTCAATAATTTATTTCGTGTCAAAAGGAAGTTTTTCTGATAAGCAAATACAAAGAAATAATTTTTTGAATTTTGAAGTGAAAAAATCAGATACATGCAGCTCGGATGTAATGTGAGCTTCATAAATTTCATTATAGTTTCTCACTGTTTGTAAAAAAATTAAATTGAGTAAAACAAGCCCAACACTTAAAAAATTTAAAGATAAATTTTAAATGACAAGCAGCCTTAAATACGTAATTCTAGATATTCAAACGAAAAGCCGTTTTTTGAAAATATTAGGAAAATACCCCCATTTCCTGAAAAATTTGATAATAAATTAAGAGTACAAATTGCTAGTAATTGAGGAATGTAATTGATATTATCTAATTATATATATATATATATATATTGTAAGGCGCATAGTTGCTACGTTTATTTGGTGAGAGAAAAACCAGCGTTTTACATACAATTCTTTTTATTGGACATTACATTTTACAATTTAAATATTTATTGAAATAGTAATATATTATTGGCATTAAATATCAGCGTCATCTGAATCAACTTGCGCGTACTTCATTTTTCTATAGTTCTTTGGATCCGGGCAGATAGACTGATTAGCATCATAACATCATTGGTACAGTTTTAATATGATGTTTTAAAATTGCGCACCTGGTTCAAATATTTTATCTCATAGGCCGCCATTTTGTCTCTACAGTTTTCGAATGGCCAGATCACATAATTGAACAGGACGTAATTCAATGATCATAGGTGAGCTTGGGAATAAAGACCGATCGAAATATCGACAATTTTTCCACGTAACTCAATTCAGATTTCCTTATCATGGATCGACCAAGCTCCTACAATACCGTGCCAATTTGTCCATTCCATGAACTCAGCTTCTCATCCGCCCGTCCATCACTCCTGAATAAAATTCCGAGATACCTGAATTTTTAAATTTATTAAAACTAAAAATATTCAATTTCTGAAAGCTTAAAAAAACGCACGGTTTTAAATAGATAAATAAATAAAAGTTTACTGTTTTAGTACTTTTAGTCGAAGAAGATAAACGAGAAAATCTGTATATTGGTTGTAGTGAAATATAATGTATTCGCAATTTCCTTGAATTGAATCCCAATGTTGTGTAATACTACAAACACGAATATCGGTGGCCCAAAACATATCAAGATCCAATCATTTTTAAATTCTCGAAGAAAAAATACACTTGTCTGCATACCGGATTTTCACTAAACATTAATCTTCGATCTGGTTTTTGTTTTATTTTCGCCAACCAATTGGAAACTTATCTATATTTTCGTCTGAAAATTGAAGCAAATTAATAATTTTGAGTTAAAAAAACATACCGAGTCACAAAACCCCATGTAAACCATAAATATCGTAATGATTTTTTGAAGCTCGTGAATGGTATTTAAATCTGTTTTTGATATCACTGTAAACTTTATGTGAAAGGTGTACAAATATCCTAAAACTCTTACAATCAAATCTCTCAGTTATAAGTAAAGTTCATTATGAAATCGCAAACGAATATCACGGTAAAATGATTAGAAACTTGTGAGATTACTGAATTTATTATTCAACTTTGAAATGGAGTTCACATTTAGTCATAATTCGTGAAGGTTTTTCCACTAAATTATATAAATTCTCAGTAAACATTGATCTATAATTTTTACATGGATTTTATAACAGTACAAATTTTATGTCAATATTGCAGTGAAATTTGTAATATCACGAGCGGGTTTTGGTTGGTAGAATACTTTCAGCTATATGCTACTAATATTCGTTTTAAATATATAAGTTTATAAAATTAAGTTACCCTGTAGGCAATTTTTTCCAATGTGACATCAAAGCTCTCAAAATAATCCCAGTGTGAAATCATTGTGAAAATTTTAACTAATTTCGGTGATATCACAGTGATATTTTCACCGATTTTTTACTTGTAATGTTACAGTGATACCATTTTTACGAAACCTTTACATTTGGTTGACAAGGCAAAATATAAAGCCAGAATTTAAGTAATCAAAACTTGGAATTCTAACAAAAGTTTAATCTAGTATTATTTTTTAAAACTGCGATTCACAATTAAGTTGTAGCTTTAAGAGTATTTCGGTACATGAGTTATTTTTTACTATTTTTTTAAAGACCGAAATTCTTTCGTAAAGTGTCAACTTTTGTGATATTAGAAGTTGTTTAGCACTTTAAGCGCCACGCAGTTTTTTTAGTGACTTTTCGTCTAGGTCGCGCTCGCATGTATCATAGTACAAAATGCTATACTGTCAGTTACTGGTGACTGATGCGGCCTGAACGGAAAGGTTGGTTTCAGTCACCGGTGACTGACGTGGCGTTTAAAGTGTTAATCAACACGTTGGCTAAAACGTCACTCTTATTCGGGTGACGCTTATTTCACTACTTGCGCAGAATATTCGTATGTGTTAAAAATATCGGTGGGAGAGTTCAGCAGAATACACTTAGTACAGCGATATGTGTGGCGTAATGAAGATTTCACTGTAAACGCATGCAGCAGTCAACGTATTTAGAAATAAAAGTAATCTAAATTCAGATTTTTTATCACTTCAATAACATTAGTTGGATAGAAATTTTTCTATGTGTAATGTTGATAGAATAATTTGAATATTTATTTATATTCTTACCGTAAATTTTACACCATCCACTTTCAATAGAGTCGATATTTGATAAAGAATCTGATTGTTTTTTATAATCGCCAATTTCATAGTCAGATGTTAGATGAAAAATGTTATCATCAAAATCAAAAAAGTCGCTTGGGCTCGTATAAGCTTCAACTAAAGCCTTTATTTCCTTCTTTTTGACAGGATCTAATTTTGGATTCATAAAAGAATCTAAAAATCTAAACAAAAAAGAAAAAATTAGTAATATGTTGAAAACATTTAAAAAACGTAAATATATTCAATTAAAAAATCGATAAATTATGACATCCGAGAATCATAAGAATGGACTGATTAGTTTATTAAAAACAAAATTAATTTAAAAATTCAAATAGTCGTCTGAAAATATTTTTAGAGAAATACACAAAGATATTACTCTTATCACTTTACCGAGCGGCAGAGATTTAATTGCACACGCATTTCCGACCAGCCATCAGTTGCAAATTATCTCTGGCGAGCACTATATTTTGAGTGAATCGGTTCGGATTCCTATTTTTAATATTCAGGCCTGGTAAGTGGGTTTACCAATTGATAAGCTATTATAAGTATTAGCAGTTATTCTTAAGTTACCCCGTGAAAAACTCGAATAAACGGTCGATCGTTAATCTTTGGTGATAAAAAGCCTATTAATAATAATGTTCTTTTTATATAAATGCGACATGTTACATAATTCACATTGAAATACGCTGAAAAAAATTATACTTGAATATTTGATAAGTAAATTTACTAATTATAAACATAGGTTTTCATTAAGTTGTATGCCAAAAACTAATACGTACCTTACTTTTTACAAGTTTATAGAAATATTTTCATTTATCAAAAAATCTGTCAGGCTTTTTCAATAGGATTTTCTATGTGTATATACACAATAATTTTAGAACTCATATAAATGGTCTTTAAAACTTACCCATCTAAAAAGTATAAAGTATATTCATTAGCCGGTTCCAAAACTAAAGACATAAATAAAGGCCATTGTTTAAATAGATCAGGAATCAAGTGTTCAGAAAACATATTGAAATTGAACACGGCATAAGTGCGATTTTTATCCTTAAATGAGTTATATATTTGAGGTATATAGTCATGGAAAAGGCCATCACGTAATGCCGTCGTGGTTAGCTCAACAAATCGTATACCAGTGGCAAACGCAGTTCCAAGAGCTTGCAACCACACAGCAGCAGCGTTACGGCGATCACACGGCACTCCATCGTCTTGGAGCAAGAGCAAAAGTTGTCGTATAAGTGATTCGAGAAGCCGTTCTTTGTATATTCGATTCAATAATGGTGCCCACCTCTTTATCAAAGAAGTATTTGGTTCCTGTGGAAGCACAGGTGTGTCAGGTAAAAACTCAGTATTATCAAGGAGAGTAACAGCAAATAAAGATGGCTTGTCATAAATTCCATCATCATGAATTGTAAGAAGATCATGAATACTTTTCCAGATATGTGTTAAATTAGTGCCACCATTATTCTAGAAAAAATTTTCATACTTGTATAAATGCGATTGAATGAAATTCAAAATTGCATTATTTCGAAAAAAAAAAGCTAAAATCGTTAAAAATTGTTATTCTCATGTACAAGTATTAAATAAAATGCCTATATAAGAGTTACATAACAGCGTTTTATAACTATTAGCACAATAATGGTGTCAATTATAATTTCACTGTAATATAAAGCTGTTTTCCTAGATGCGTTTTTGCCTTGCAACGGCGTGTGGAATAAGTCGTAAATTTTCGTCATTAACTGATGTGTTAGAAATAAACGAAATTGGATATCTAACTGCGGAAATACGCAACGAATTTTTATGTTCATTTCCTAAATATCGCTTAACGACTAAAAACGCCGACTAATTTAGTACATCGTTGCTAGACAAAAACGCAACTAGGATAACATAGCTTAAGTAATTAAAAATTATTGGAAATAATAAACTGTTAAGCCCAATTTTGTTATATAACAAATATTAAGCAGATAGTATGGTCGGGTGAGTTCAGGAGGCCATTGCTAAGGAAATACAATCGGTCGCTTGCTTGAAATGTACGCAACTGATCAATTGTACCACCAGCTAGAAGTACAATAACCTGCCAAACTGAAGTGTTAAGGTGGTTACTTCGCTTCCCTGTGTGCCAAAACATGTTTAAAAAATTTTTATTTGATGTTGCAATAAAGTTTTAAATATGTTAATCATAATTTTTTAAAGTATTTTAATCTCCTAGTTGTGGAAAACTTTCACAAAAGTCTATTGTTCAATGCTGTAACATTTTTATAAAAGTTTTTTTTTTTTTCAAGTTGAATAATGTTGTAAATATGTTATTTCTAATGATTTTAGGTATATTAATTTCCTAGTTTCGAAACACGTTTAAAACAGTTCTTGTAACATATTTGTGCGAACGTTTAATCTTTTTAAATTTTCATCCCAACCTTTATTTCATCCGTTCAAGTTTTAAATGCCTTCTACAATTGATAAACAACTTAGCAGAAAACCGATTTTATAAGTTTTTCAAGATTACCACTAACGTTTTAAATTCTAAGTCTTGGTCTAAATTAAACATTATTAAAATCGGTGCAAATTTTTAGAAAACCTGAATTTTTCACTAATTTTGCTTTTCAACCCTCTGGCCTCTTAAACTCGTTTCTTAATTTAAAATCAAATAGTATTTTTGAAACCAATAATTATTTTAAGAAAAAATAAAATTTTCGAATTTTTACGTTTTAACCCACAATCTTTTAAAACTCATTTTTTTGTCTAAAATTAAATAGAAACTGCTGAAAACAATTTTAAGGAAAATTTGATAGTTTTATCCACTTTATACTTTTATAACAATAATCAACAAATTTGAGCTATGAAAAATACCCCTATGCAGTTTTATGATTTTCTGTTAGACATTAGTCTGCAAACACTTAAAATGAAAACCAAAATTTTCTGTATCCTCTAGTTTTTTAGGAAGGGGGAGAAATGTATTTTTAAAGTTTAAAAAATCGTGGAAAATCATTAAAGCTATGACATTATAATTTTGCAATCAAATTGAAATTCGGTGGGTATGTTGTCGAAGACTTTTTTTATATTCTCGCAAAAATTTAACGTCATAGTTTTAATGATTTTTTCCAAGATTTTTTAAATTTTAGAATACATTTCTCCCCCACCTTAAAAAACTAGCGGATACAGAAAATTTTGGTTCCCATTTTAAGTGTTTGCAGACTAATGTCTAACAGAAAATCATAAAACTGCACAGGGGTATTTTTCGTTGTTGATTAGTGTAATCTATAACCTATAAAAATTTAAGGTTTTATCAGCAACATCGATGAATATTTTAACGAAACAATCGAGATTTTTTTTTTGTCTTTGTCTGCAAATCGAGATACAGGACATTTACTCAATTTCGCGTTTTTAACGATGAAATTGAGATATCGTCCCGTGTCTTGATTTTGAGACAAAACGAGCCGAGGCTCTCATTAAATGAGACTCAATTTGCTATCTACATACCAAATCATATATTAAATAAACGTATGTCGTAGAACAAATGTTAAAAAATTTTCAAAACAATGTTTTAAAAAACATCACTTTAAGACTTATACATAACATGTTTCAAAACATTGTTGCAAAACTTGTGTAAGTTAACATGGTTATTAATATGTTTTAGCATACAGAGTTAGTAAGCATGATCTACTATTTATTTACTTAAAAAATATATAGGCGCTATTAAGTACTATTATACATAACAACATTTAGTAGCTGCTATATAATTGTTAGCTTTATAATGCTTTCCAATTGATCAAAAAGTAAATGTTAAAACTATTGATTTCAAAAGGTTAATTTGTACAGTCATATTTACATCTAATTGATTAGAAGCCATGTTAGTGCTATAGAGTAATAAAAGCTGCTGTATTTTGGCTCGGAGCGTTAAACACTCAGCGTCGTGCATATGACGGCATTGACGCGTATAATTTTGAAGCACATTGCTTGTAGGTCGCCAATAATTATCCAGAAGCCAATGAAAGGTAATGCGCAATGCTTGGCGGACAACGCGCAAACGAGGCGTGGTTTGTCCATGTGCGATGCTGTGACGTAGTGAAACGACCCAGTCAGGAATTTGAAGACGTCGTGCAGTTTGTGAAAACGTGCCCTGCGTTTCATCATACACAGCAGTTACAGCGTTCAGTGAACGTAGCAGGTTGCCTGCGCAGCAAGCACTGCGCCACGCAATTGGTAATTGATCGTTGCGCGCTATACGCTCCGCCTCCAAAACCAACATAGTGCCATCTACACCTGCGTTTATGGATCGCATTCGTGCTTTCCATACACCTATTCTTTCCACTATCTCATCCAAAACGTTGGTGAAAGACTCATTAATAGTAAGCTCCTCGATTTTTCGATATACACTTTGCCACTCCTCACTGAAAGTTTAAGAAAATTATCAAAACTATCAAAACTATCAAAACTACATGAATTTCAAGTGAAATAAAGCACAGATTAAACGTTTAACATTAATGTTCCTGTGCTTTGACAAATATACACTTTTACTATGTTAAGAAAATTTTTTAGAATACTGTGTAATTATAAAAATCTCCAATTTAAATAAATTTTTACAAGTTGAGAAAAAATTATTTCAACAAAAATTCCGGATTGATGATTCAATTGAAACTCTTTAATCGTACATATTTTAAAATGGAAATTGTTATCTCAATTATATTACTGCCATAATATCAATAATTTTTTCCATTGTATTTGGTCAAATGTCTTATATGTCAATTTCCTCGGGGCTATGTGGACTAATTAACACGTCGGTATGTGACAGATAGCCAAAAGTCTTAAGACAACCCCGAACAAACAAATAAAAAGCCGCGGATCAACATATGTTTTCATTCCCACACTAAAATATACAGCGATCCTGTGTAGTATAAGCATTATTTAAAATTTATTATTTTTGTGTCTACTTTTGTATAAGTATTGTTACGAACTGAACATTTTTGTTATAATTTTAATATATTAGGTTGAAGAATAAGTTCGTTGAACTTTTCTTCAAAGAGGATTATTTTTTTACAGAAACATCACGAGAGACGAGAAATCGTGCCTGTACGACAATATGAAACAAAGAAAGGTGTGGGTAACCCCAGGAGACAAGCAAGATCTTCACCCGTGATCTTGCTTTTGGTGGAACTGGAAAAGCATAATGCACTAGGAAATGCTTGAAAAAAAAAAAAAAACAACACAAGAGTCAAAAAGGGGCTCTACATTGCCCAACTATATCACGTAAATGAGGCTATGCGTTTGAAAAGACTACATCGACAAGACCAAGTCATCTCGCTTCACAACAACGCCAGACCCCATGTTGCATAATTCGTCAAAACCGCAATTCAAGAGCTTCAATGAGAGGTTCCTTAATATCAACTGTACTTTTCGGACCTTGTGCCAGTAGATTAACACCTTTCCGCTCTTTGTCGAATCACATGACGAATAATAACTTCGACGGCGAAGAGAACTTCAAAAACTGACTCAACAAATTTTTAGACACCAGACTGTGAGATTTTTGGTGGAATGGCATCAGCTAAGTGGTCGAGAGATGAATGGAGGTTATAAACAGTAACGGCGATTACATAATTAATTAATTTATTGTTATAATTATTGTTTTTTGTTTAAGGAAAGCCCTTTGAAAAAAAACGAACTTATTTCCCAACCCAATATATATATATATATATAAAATCGAATGTCTTTACATTTATGAGCGCAATTTTAAAAAATGAGTAATCACATTAACGCTATAAAGAACTCAAACCTTAAGTTTTTAAAAAAAGGGATAGACTAGCGAATGGCCGTTGGGGCCATTTTGAATTCAATATGTTCTGTAAGTGAAAAATTAGAAATAAAATCGCCCAAAAATGGGGCATCACAACCGTGGAAGGCCAAAAAATATTAAAAATGGACTAAAATGGACTAAAAATAGTCCAGCCAATATAAGCGCCCATACAATGTTTTTTTTAGAACAATGTGTGAATGTTTCACATTTGTTTTATTTACATCAAGGAGGGTGCGAAATGTTTACAGTTTATTTGATGTAAATAAAGCATTCAAATGTTTTTCGTGAACATTTTCTACACATAAAGAACATGTTCAGCTTCCAGTAGGGAAATTAATTTATTAAATCTCTTAATGACTAAATTGTGATTGTATTCTGTGACGTGATCTTGATACAGATTATAATGTGGTGTTGTCAAGAAAAAACCGGCGATTTTAAAAATAATTTTCTTTCACCTACTTATCGCCTCTCAGAAGTTCCAAATGAGAGTAATAAATTTAAAATGAATTGAATTGAATTCACTTACTTATCGAACCAAGGAACTATCACTTTATTTCCATGCTTTTCAGAGTAGAAAACAGATGCTTTTGACGTAAAAGTGTGAGAAAA
>AGDA01040711.1:0-12458 GCA_000281935.1 Mengenilla moldrzyki | reverse complement strand
TAATTTAATTTATTATATATATATATATATATATATATATATGTATAAAATTAAATATTAATATCTGGAAAAAATGAAAGGAATATATTGAAAAAAAGCTTCAATAATCCAAAATTAATATAAACATTACTGTAAAAATATTTGATTGAATAAAAATATTAACAGTTTATAAACATAATGATATCTTTGTTTTTTAAAAATGGATACATAAATTAATTTGTAACTTTATCATTTAGGTAAGGTAAAAGGACAAACGCCAAAAGTGGAGAAAAAGGAAAAGAAGAAGAAGAAAACCGGTCGAGCAAAACGCCGGATTCAATATAACAGACGATTCGTGAATGTTGTATCAAATTTCGGACGTCGTCGTGGTCCAAATTCAAATTCATAAATTTAATTTGTAAATTTTTATTACTTATGAAACATTAAAATTTATATAAAAATAATTTATTCGTCTTTTCTTATTGCACGATATTTATTCATTTCGTTAGGAAATGTTCGTGTTAATTCCATCAACATATTTGCTTTGAATTTTTGATACGAATCGATTTTGCCTTTAACTTGCTCATTTTTCGTCAACGCCTTTTCAATGCAGTCTTTTGTATACAATTGTGGATTACGTCCTTGATCAATGTAGCTAAAAAAAGATTTAAGTAAATTTAGAAATGCCTTTTAGCCTTTAATAAAATAAGTACTGTTAATAACTTTTTATCAAAACGCGTTAAAACCTAAATCTATTCTGACTTTATTTCTCTTTAACCTATTCGAGATGATAAGATTTTAGAAATTTTTACAAAGCCTATTATAGCTGATTGCAGGTCGGTGTAACATTTGAATGAAAAAAGACTACATGAAGAGTCTCAGAAAGGCTATAAAACTCTGATAGAATAAATATGTTACAATCTTTTTTATATATGTTTAATCTATAATATGTTCGTTAGTTTTGTTTTTTGTAAAAATTCATTGCGTGAGAACTAGACAGAGTAAGGCAATAACTTTTTTTGTTTTAGTGATAATTGCCGTGAATTTATGAAATTAGTGCCAAAATTAGTCAAAGTAACCGCTATATTTTGAAATGACTGCATAAAACGATTATGAAAATCAACATGTATTCGAGCAATAAAGCTATAAGGTACAGTTCGAAATTACTCCTCCATTGTTTTTTAAATTCGTCGATAGTCTTACGAAACGATCTCCATACATTAGCTTTGAGGAACCCCCAGAGAACAATTACAAAATCACAAATCTGCGCTGTAAAAAGACCACTCAATTCCACATTCAAAATAAGTAGGGAAATCTAGTCGTGTTACTCGATCATCGAACTTATTTTGAAGAAATTTGAATACGTCAATAGTACGATGAGGCCTCACTCCATCTTGCACAAACAAATGTCACACAGTATCTCAAAATTATCGCTGTAGCCCATGATAGTTTTCATAATTGTCTTTCTGCAGTCACTGCAAATAGATTTTGGTCATTTTGAACACTTGACACTAATATATATAAATGTATAATTATTTCTAAAGAAAAATCGCCCTACCGTTTTTAGTTCTTACACACTAAATAATAAAAAAAAACAATGCCTTACTGAACACGTATGATGTTGTTTGGTGAACTTGTTTACATGTGATATTTTTGTTTTCTTTTTTAATATGTATAAATCGTTATTCAAATGCATATTTAGTTGTCATTTATATTAAAACTCCAATCTAATGCTTAAGTAATCCGAAAATTGCTGTAAATACATGTTTTTTTCTATTTATATTGACTATTGAATAAAATGAAGTTTATTCGATTAATTTTTAACAATTTTTATTAAACGTAGCCTAAGTTAACTTAACTAAATTTTTATTCAATTTTTAAACATAATACATTGGGTGATTTATGTTATTTAAACGAAGCTTTCTTAATGTAGTTATTACACAGTTATTAACATCAGACAAATTTTTGGTTGAAAAAATCCCCTGGGAACCTCATTTACAATTTCATATTTCACTGTGATATCATGATAAATTTTGAATAAAATTATATATATGATGGAAAATTATTTGAATAACTGAGCATACAAAAAAAAAGATTGATCAAGTAATAAATTGTAGTCACGTATCCTAATATGCCATAATTTCTCAATTCTAATTCAAGGAAAGTTGAATGTGTTATTACTTAAATTTTGCTTCAATATATGAATTTTACAGTCAAATATAAACCAATGATTTAATTAAATACGCATAAAAATTTCCAACTCAAATTAATATCAATATTTTTTTTAAAAAATTGATTTTTTTTACTCAAATTAGAACCAATATTCAGACAGTCGCGTATTGTCATTATTTGTATATATTACAGTAATGTCGAAATTTACATCTCTTCATGCTAAAACGAAAGTAATCATTATTTGTTTGAAATTATTTGACTTAAAAAAAATCTCATTTCATTTATTATTTGTTAATTTTCTACTTACTCTAGTAATTTGGAAATAATGTTAGAAAATAGTGACTGTAACATAATACTAAAAAGATATTAGTTACTTTAGATTGATGAAAAAAACTACAACTTATTAAAGGTAATGATTGACAAATTAATGTGGAACCGAGCTTATGTTTTATATATTTTTTATCTGTAAAAACATATATTTACGCGAAGCTATTAATAAGCGTTTTAATCATTAGTTTGTAACAGTTAAGTCGCTTAATGTTTTCTTTATGAAGGGAAATATTTATTTTTTTATTGAAATCTTACGCAAAAAAAATATATAAGCGTTTTTTTTAAGACGATTATTATTATGGTAAATTGATCAATTTGTTCGATGTTAAAAAGTAAAAAGCAATAAATTGTATTAAAAAATTGCTCAAAGAGTATTAAAAAATTAATAAATATGGAATACTCAATGTGTTCAAACGGATGCGTTATTAGATTAGCACGTGACAGTGGAAAATAAAACTGCAACAATAATACTTGATTGCATTAACTTGTGATCAGCGGCAATATTGAAAAAAACGTAAGTGCTAGTCCGGCAGTTAAAACAAACTATAGTGAAATGTGCGATCAAGCGCTTTCCAAAAGCCAATATCTCCGCACAAATCTGACAAATTTTGAGTCCAAATTAGGCTTATAACTAAATAAAGGGCCGTTGATCGGCCTTAGTATAGTGCTATACAAATAAAGCAGGCGTTGTCATATAAAACGAAAAGAATTGCAATAAAATGATTAATATTATTTGCAACTTAAAACTATATTAAATCGCAATTCTGGTTTTTTTAAATGTCGTATATTAACGGTTATCAACGGCATTATGTATCAGAATTTTCCTTTAAGATGTCGTCAATTTTTTATAATAGACTTCAAATTAATTAATATTCTGTTACTATCATGCTACAATATTTTTTTAATATTGTTTTTAAACTGTTAGTGCAAATAAAAAAATATTAAAACTGCTATAGCAATTGGAATGAGTATTACTTAACACAACATTAAAACAATTCTCGTTTCGAGAACGCGAGAATGTCACTATAATTACATCATTCACTTTATATCATATAAATTATATAATGTTTATATTATATTTTGACGCATTTGATTCAAAAACGATATACTTTTCTACTTAGTTATATCGCGACAATGTTAATTATGTAAATTAATACATTTATATAATAATAACCTTACTGTAATATTGTAGTAATATAGTTAGCACATTTTGTTTTTATTGTAGCAACATTACAAAAACTGTACCACTCTTATTTTTAAAATCCTATGATACTACGATTTTGAAATTGTATCAGGTTTGTTATAAACAGTAACTTAATTTTTCTAATATTCATTTCACATATAATCGTTATGTAATTTAAAATATTGATATAATTTGGTCGTGAGTTTTAGATTTTAATTACTCGAAAACTTCCATCGGAACATTAACATCTTGGACATGCATTTGTAATTTGTTTATCTCTTGAAGACCAGTCACGACAGCTTGTCTGTATAAAATTTAATAACTTTTGGTATGAATTATAAAGTTTTTAAATTTACATTTTTTGATTCAAAACGTTTTGGCCTTGTGGCTGAAAATCACTAACGATGATTCGAATCTGGCGAACATTTTCAATAAACATTTCTAACTGTGATTCCAAATTCTCCAAAGAAGAACTCATTGTTACCGCAAGTAACTCGACAGTTCGAAAAGTTAAGTTCAGTAACTTCGAGCATTACCATAAAACGTTACGTGACATGACGTCACAGAATTTTATCAGAGAGAAGATAAATTAGCACAGAACAACTTTTACTACCTGCTTTCAAGCGCGCACTTCACGCCTTACAGAATGAGAAACTAGACGTTTTTGAAGTTAAGTTTCTGTTTGAACACTTTAGTACCATAAGTTCAGAAAGGCATGCGCAGAAATAATATTTTAAACAATCGTTGATAACGACTTAATATACACTTTGATTTATGTTTGTTTATTCGTTCACAGCAGAAAGAAGAGAATTATAGAGAGGTAATGAGATAGAAAATTTTTCGTCCACGGTCAAAGAGATTACTCTCTGTTGAACTTCAGTTCAATGATCAGTTCATGCCTTATTCATCCATGGAAGAGTTGAGAAGAAAAGATCCGTTGAGGAACTTACTGGAACTTGTACAAAACACAGAAGTTGAGTAACACTGAGTAGCTATGACGTAATAGTCATCCTAATGCATGACTCTAATTTTCTAATTTTAAGTAAATTTATACTTGTTTATAAAAATATATCTACGAAAATAAGCGTTTTTTTCATAATTACTTACACTAGGGGAACAAATTTTAATTTTTTTATTTGGAACCAAAATAGCATGAATATTTTTAAAGACCCATGTAACACTGATCACAAAACCAAAAAATTTTTGAAAATCGAGGTTAATTTTTATGAAGGGGGGGAAAACATAATTTTCAAGAGCAATTTTATTTTCTCTGAAGTAACAATTTGTAGAGAATTTTATTTACCCCTTTTAAAAAATTTACTAAACATTAAAAAAAATTGTTAAAAGTGGGCTTCATGGTAGTGATTTAAATTTGAAAAATGGTCTAAAAGAAAATAAAAGTTTCATTTTTTAATTTAATTGAAAAAGTAGTACTAGTACGGTAAATTTAAATAGCTTAAAAAAATTGAGTTACTTGTTAAGTCACGAAAAGAAAATTTTCCTTTTAAAACATTTACACTGTTACGATTCTAGGAACCGATTTCATTTACTAATTAATTCCTTAGAATTCCATTATGTGATTTGTTACCTAACGACTTTAAGTCATTAAGTTGTCAGCCCTTAAATGAAATCGGTAACCTGAACACACATATATATTTGCATGCTTTGCATTTTTTGTAGTAGTTAAGTAGTTAGTTAGTTGAGTTTCAAAATTGATAAATAAAGTTGCAAAATAAATTTGTGCCTTTTTATCAATTTCCTATCCTGTTCGACAAGATCCTGACATACACAAAAAAGAGCACAAACAGCAAAAATATAAATTAAATTATTCGGATCCCAGACCATACGTCATTTAAAAGTTCTTGTTAGAATCATTTGAATGTTTGTAATAAGGTAAACTATTGATTTTGAAATAAAACTGATAATAAATAGTAGGACTCTCAGCCCCATCTCCCTCTTTTCATATCCAGTTCCTATAATTTTTCAAATTTTAATTTCACTCCAATATTTTATTTCATCATTTAGGGATGAGTTTAGAACATTAACCCTTTGAGGACCATAAGATATCCAAGACTAAATATGCCAATACAACATAATATTTTAGCTATTGCGGGTGTAAACTAAGAAAATATCACTAGAAAACCATAGCAGGGTACATAGGTTTCCTATAGTTTCACGGGAAATATTTTACCCTAAGGACTATAAACGAAGAGTTAGGTTTATTATATCAGTATTTTATTTATTGATTTGTATATAAAAAACATAATTATACTTACCAAATAATATAAAACACGTGACAAAACATAGTTATTTTATTTTCTCAAGTCTGAAACACTTTCAAGATATTATTAGTTTAGCCCGCGAATGTTTTGGCTTTGGCACAATAAAGTTTAACAGTTCTTTTTTTTTACTCGTTCAGAAACATATTTGCCGCCTTGGAAATACGTTCTATTTTGTCATTCAATAAAAAAGATATCAATTCAATAATAATTAATCGATAACGATTTTTGTAGAAGGGAAAAATATTTCCCTTGGTCGTGAAAGGGTTAAATTGAAAAACAAAATTACACAAGCTAAAAATGTATTAAATAAATTGTTTAGACCCCCGGACCCATTAAACTACTATCTGAATCATTTAGAAGCTTTATTATAATGTTTCAATTAAGAAAAAAGCTTAGAGATAACAGAGTTATGAAATTCATTAGAAATATTTGAATTTTGTCGCTGAAATTCAACTGTTCGAGTATAGTAAAGCCTTTAATATTTAAACAAACTGAATATAATTTTTCTTAAAAGTGCGCGCTCTTTTGATTATTCAAACGCAATCTTTGGTAGGATCTTGTCCAATTTTATATATTCCATGGAGCTTTTTTTCTCTTTATTATTTTTCTGTGCATGACGTTTCGTGACGTCATGTGATTATTTTTTATATAACGAATTTAACAAAGTTGTGGTTTTTCTCGTTGTTTTACAATGTACAATTCCTTTGACACTGCCGATAATTCATATTTAGTTAGCGACTCGGAAAATGAGGAGGAACCAGAAGCAGATACGCTGAAGAAGCCCGAAGGTGAGCATTACAAAAATACACTTGTTACTCGCGTTCCTATGGCTTGTGTATCTACTGTAGGAACGTCAAAAGCATCTAAGTATCACTGGTTCATTTCTAATTGACTTTTTTAACGATTCTGATGGCCACGATGCTCAACAGTTGAAGATACGGACAGATTTCTGAAGGCGCGCTATGTACTTGGCATTTTGGGCTTCTTGGGTTTTGCAAACGTATATGCAATGCGTGTCAATTTGTCCGTTGCAATCGTAGCTATGGTTAACAATTCTGCCATTCCCAAACCAGTAAATGTCAGCAGTGATATATGTCCGTTGCCGGACACTAATTCAACGATACCAGTGGTAATGTCAATTTCTGAAATACTTGTATTATTATTATTTCTTTAAAATATAAGAATTTAAGATGAAAAACTTTAAATTATGATCGAGGGCTTAAGCACCAAGGGGTTGCGAACAATTTTAAAGTGCCCACGTTCAACGATATAAAAATATTGTACTTGTGAATGCTTGCTTTGAATTTGAAACGTACAAAATTTAAAAAAAAATCATCATTAGCTGCATTTACTATTTGCAATTTTATTAACAAAGTTGAAAATCTAACAGTAAATCCGTTCTCTACAACGCTGTTAACTTTTAACAAGCATTCATTTAAGATTTAAGCAATAAAAATTTTTGTTATAAGCTTTTGATTTTAGCAATTTAATTAAAGAATTGTCTTTCTTGGTTATATTAATCACATTTAACTCAATGATTCCGATAGAGAAGAATTCTTGTATTCAGTGTCGGAAACAATATTAAGCGCTTTTCATAATCACTAAACATTACCCAATAAAATAAAAAAAGTCAGAGTTATTATAAAAATGTTTAATTTATAGTAAAAGTTATTGTTGGATAAAAAACTTCTTTAACAATCTTTGTATTCATTGCTTATTTAGTATAGTTCGTATTTTTCAGAGACAAATATATTTTATAAAATACAGTTACTAGATATTTTGTTTTATAGAGTAGTTATACTTTTTTTTATATTAAAAAGCTAATTTTACGTATTTGCAGTTTTAAAAAGATAATTTTATTTTTTAACCTTAAAAATTTTTTTGAGATTTTGATCTTTATTTTTTTCTGAATAACTAAAGCTTCAGAATTTGAAAAGTTAATGTAAATTGTAATTTATTAACTTTCATTATTTATAAAAGAAAGCTTTTGAATATAGCTGAAGTAAAGATTTCTTATAATTTAGGTAGATGGACCATTTGCCTGGGATGAAAAGACACAGGGTATTGTACTTGGTTCGTTCTTCTATGGTTACGTCTTGACCCAAGTTCCTGGTGGTCGATTGGCTGAAGTGTTCGGCGGTAAACGAATTTTTGGTTTCGGTGTACTGTTTACGGCTCTTCTTACTTTGATCAGTCCTTTAGCGGCCGATTTTAGTTTTTCCGCTTTTATTATTGTTCGAGTGCTTGAAGGTGTTGCAGAAGGTGTTACGTTTCCGTCAATGCATTCGATGTTGGCAAGATGGATTCCTCCGCTTGAAAGAAATAAATTCGCAGCTCTTGTTTATGCTGGCGCCAATATGGGAACAATAATTTCGTTACCAGTATCCGGCTACTTATGCTCCATTCATTTCGATGACGGTTGGCCATTGAGTTTTTATTTGTTTGGTATGTTGGGTGTAATTTGGTGGTTCTTTTGGACATTGTTTGCGTTCGACACGCCAATGAAACATCCACGAATTTGTCCTAAAGAACGGGCTTTTATTTTGAATACGACTGGAATCCGAGATGATCAACCCCATGAAGATATTCCTTGGGGCAAAATTCTCACTTGCGTACCACTATGGGCTATTTTGGTAACCCAGTGCGGTCAAGCTTGGGGTTTTTATACGCTTTTGACTGAGTTTCCTATTTATATGAGTAATATTCTACATTTCAACATTCAACAAGTATGTTTTAATTTAAAAATTTTTCTTTCTTTTTTTATCTAATGAGAGTTTAAGAGAAAAAATTACAATACAATCTTTTCTTAATTGTATTTTTTTTACTTTCTGAAGTTATTTTTAAAAACATTATTCACTCTGTGATAACTTTTTACTCTTTAACAAAAAACTAAATATACTTAAAAAAGCAAACTATTAAAAGATCGATAAATATTTGCAAGGAAAATCTGATGAAATTTTTCAAATTATAAAATAAATTATTAATTATGTCAATTTGTATAAAATAAATTAAACAAATTTCGAGACGTTGATACTGTATAGTTAGACCTTTTTTGGCGAGAAACCTGATTACGTTTTAGTTAATACGAGTTACAACTCAGGTCGCAACCAGTGTTCACCAAAATATGTTTGCGACCAAGTTTAATTTTCATTTCCTTTTTTAAATATTTGAATTTTAGAAACACAGAGCAAGAAAGTCTGTGTTCTGCCCGCTTTTTAAAAAATGTTTGAAATTGTTATTTTGTTTATTTTGGGTTACTTTTTTTCAGTTAAAGCAGAACAAAGAATAACGTACAAGCGCAATGAGTCGCTCACGTTAATTATTTTAAGAAAACAGTCACAAACATTTTTAGCCCTTCATAACACAGATAGAAAAAGTGGCTATGAAAGGTTGCAACCAAGTTCTCCAAAATACTAAAAGTGGCAACCAAAGGTAACCAGGTTGCTCGCCAAAAAAAAGGTCTTATGACTACATTTACACATCGCAGAATCAATTCTGTTCATAATTTAATTATTTTAGTAAAAATATTGTATAAAATATTGTATAAAAACTTTACAGAAAAGTTTTTATCTTTATAAGGATAAATGATAATGACGTCGATTTAAAGTCAATTCACTTTAGAAATCTTGAAAATAAATAAATTAAAGTAAAATAAAATTATTTCAAAGTTGACTTAAATTTTTGTACTTCAACCTATCAAGTCTGACACATTAACATTTCGTTCGCGGAACAAAGTTGACTTTTTTGAGTCTAAATTTACTGAAAAAAAAAAAATTATCTCAAAAATGTTTTATTATTTACCAGAGACTTTAAAAATTTAATTCTGCTCCATTAACTAAAATATGAAAGTTTAGTAAACTCATATTCTATAGCTGTTTATTGTTTTCATAGAATGCGTTTTTGTCTGCACTGCCTTATGTTTCGTCACTTTTGACCGGTTTCATGTTCAGTTATTTGGCTGATTGGCTTTTAAGCCGGAATGTGATGTCGCAACTTATGTCGTATAAAGTTTTTAATTCAATTTGTAAGTGAGTTACGATTTTAGAAAATATGATTGAAGTTATTATTTACAGCGACTGTGATACCCTCTCTTGGTCTCGTGGCTGTGGCTTGGGCCGGTTGTAACCGCATTCTGGTGCAACTAATATTAATAATAACAAGCGCATTCAGCGGCGCCCAATTCGCTGGCTATCAAATGAATCATATCACGCTAAGTCCAAAGTTTGCCGGTACTATGTACGGTATTACCAATTCGGCTGCTAATATCTGCGGATTTTTGGCACCCACAATTGTTGGTCTAATGACTGAAGGACAGGTACAAATTTGCTCATTTATTCAAAAAGTTTAATGTCTGAATTTTTTCATAAGGAAACTTTAAGTCGCTGGCGATTGGTCTTTTATATTACAGCTGGTGTAAATATTGGTACGAATTTATTTTATGTGATGTTTGCAAGTGCCAAAGAACAGCCTTGGTCTCAAACGAAACCAAACTTTATGACTACTAGAACGAACGAACCCAGTATTAGCGATGACAATAATGACAGTATAGAATAAAGCGCTGTTCTTTAAATATTTTTTTTTATAAATAAATGTTATGTAAAAGGTTTTTACAATACATTTTATTTTGTTTAAGTAATAATAATCATGACTAGTATATTTTTGATTAAAATTTTTAACGAAATATATAACAGTTTTTAACATTTCTCAGACTTCAATAATACTGTCGTGTTTTCGAGATTCGTAATCTGTTTCCGATGTATACATTTTCTGAATTTTCGAAATCATTTCTTGCATTCGTTTAATCTAAAATATTATTTTAAAGTAATATTTAGCTATTCAAAAAGAAGAAAATGTTATTTCAATGAAAAACGTTTTAAGTACATTAATAATTGTTTATAAAATGTGAGTGTAATTTTGTACTCTTTTTTATTTATTTATAAATTGAGGGTGTATTAACCGTTTATGTACATTTTGGCTGTTTGGCGTCACTGAGCAGTCACAAATATCAAAAACAGACTTTCTAGAAAATGCAATAAAGTGTAATGAATGTATTAAAATAAGCATAAAATTTCAATAGGAGACTAGTTATCTTTTTTGTGTTGGGAAGCTGAAGAAAAAATGTCTACATTGCAAATTTTTGTGTAATTTGAACTATACGTTTACAAAATTACAGTCAGTGACACTAAAAACATTGATCTATTATGTTGGTGCATATGAAATATCCGATTTTCAAGTCAATATATAGAACTGCATATCTTTTTTCACAAGTTGTTTATTTAATCAAAATATGCTCCATTCGCTTCAATCCATTTTTCTCAATGGGACTTTAAAGCATAGATGCCTGTCTTAAAAAAATTCTGATCTTTAGAATCAATAAATTCAGATATCGAAATTTTTAAAACTTTCTTCACTTTCATACTGTTTAGCTCGTAAGAACAGATCCAAATTTTTAAAAAAAATGAAAGTCGGTTGACGAGAGATCTCGTGAATAGGCTGGGTACTGCAAAACTTCATATTTCAATTCATTCAATTTCGCAATTATTCTATGCGATGTATGCGGCCGAATATTATTGTGAAGAAGTAGTGAGCTGTACCGATTGACGAGCGATTGGCGTATAATTTTCAAATTTTCGTGCATCTCCATCCTGGTAGCAAGTTCACTCGTGGATACAGTTGGATTCGCTTCCACCAATGCCTTCAGATCATTATTTTTTATGGTTGTTTTGGGGTTTCATCACGATTTGTTTTGTAGTGAAAAATCACCAGGTTGAAATTTTTCAAACAAACGCTGTACTTTTCGATCATTAACAGTATTCTCCCCAAACGCCTAGTTTATGTTGCATGCAGCTTTTGCAGCATTATTATCAAGTTTATACTCGTACAAAAAAATTACCCGAATATCGATTGAATTCCTATCGGTACAAAATTCAAAACAAATAACAAAAGGGAACACGTTTGATAAAATCTCCTTTGTTGAAATGTGACTCTGGCGATGGACAGTATGACTATAAACGAGGTTATGCCAAAAACAAAGGCATAACGAAAACAGGAAGCGAAACGTTTGCACGTAAAAAATCCCACGTTTCATATGCACCAACCTAATACATATGAAAAGCAGAAAATTTTGATTTTAATTACCAATATGTTTTATAATTTTTTTAGATATTTTACAAAAACTACATAGTGTCATCTTGCTCGTGATCCGTAGTTTGGGCATCGCTACTGTAAATTTTCTAATTTTTATTTATTTGTATTTAGGTTTTCAAAAAATAAGATAAATTTCGATGCCTATAGTATATATTATTTACTAATAATTTTTATTTTTTCTTACCTTCACTGTAAAATTTAGCAGCTTAAATGCAACGGGGATTTTAAAAAATTGTACGTTTAAGCCTTAGCAGAGTGTAAACCAAAGGTGGGCAAACTTTTAATCCTTAAGGGTGACTTACTCAGTAAAAAGTAGCTCACGGGCGACTATAAGCATGCCATAAACTGTTGTTAGTTTAAAAAAG
>AGDA01040710.1:0-10798 GCA_000281935.1 Mengenilla moldrzyki | reverse complement strand
ATGTTTTGATTGGTTGACAAATCTCCATCTTAAACACTGAGTTTTAGTTCAAGATCATACATAAAAGTGTTATTATATTTTTAAGTATACTCATATTTTTAAACATAAAATTTAAGTTAAAACAAATTGCTTAATTTGAGCTTGGCAAGTTACTTTCAAAGATTTTGCAGTCGACCGCGGTCAACGTGTTGGCCACTCCTGGTGTAAATTTTCGAACGGTATAACTTTACTTAAAATTCAACCTGAGCATTTTCCAAACTTCAGTCAAATAAGATTTTTGGGATTTTTTTAAATAAAAATCGAATCAATTGTTTAAAAATTTTAGTGGTATATTTGTACATATTTTAAAAATACATAGTAAAATGTTCGAAGGAAAAAATTTAATATTTTTCGAGTTATACGCGATCTTTGACTGCACTAAAAAAGTTCCTCAATTGCTGCAATAATCCCGATTATGAACTTCAAAAAAAATCTCGTTAAACTAAAAGATATTATCCATACAATGACCTATGGTCGAAAAAGGAATCAAAAATTGACAAAGCGACGACTTTTTTTTTAAAAAACCTTGAATTTTATTCAAAATTTTAATCATTTTTAGGCTGCCAAAATTCGATTTTTGAACAAATCAAAAACTGATAAGTCATTGTACGATGGGTTATACCAGTGATTCCCCACAGTGTGAGACGCGGCTCCCCAGGGAGCCACGATACCGTCATAAGGGAGCCACGATACCGTCGTAAGGGAGCCGCGAAACATTTAATTAAACGATTCGCCAATTTTCCAGTTTCAATATAGATGTTATTAAAACAGTTGAAATTAGATATTTTATACTATTCCAAGGAAAATAATAAGCATAAGTTTTTAATATTTCGCTATTAAATGGGTAATCGTTTTTAAAGTAAAGTTTTCCAATTTTTCAAGACAATTACAAAGTTAGAAAAAATCTAATGTGTTGAGAGAGCCACGAAAAAAAATAATATTTTGTGATCCACAAACCGGAAATGATTGGGAACGTCTGGGCTATACAAAGAATATATAGAAAAAAAATTAATAGTGATCGGATCATTTGTCTCCAAATAATCACTGCAGCAAATTCAAAAAATGCCATTTCGAGAAAAACGCGTATAGCTCGATAAATATTTAATTTTTTCCTTCAAAATATCACTCTGTATTCTTAAAATATTTAATAATATATGCTCAAAATTTTAAGACAATTGATACAGTAATTTTCTTTTAAAACAAACTTAAAGTCGCACTTTTTTTAAACTATCACACTAGGTGTGCCACTAAGGAATTTTGAATTTTAAGGATTAATAGTTAGTCTTACTTTATTATTTTATTGCTTTATTACTTTGCTTTTAATATCACTTTTTTCATTGAATTAATACGAAAACTTCTATATAAGAAACATACTTCTTCGTCTTTTTGCAAAAGTAGTTTATCCGTTTCTGAGATGTAGTTTGTTGGTAATATATTACATGTATCTTTTCGAGATTTTCTGAAATGAAAAAAATTGGTAAGTAAAAACAGTAATAAAGTAGGCACAAACTCTTTTGTAGTGTTATCAGTTGAATCAGATGCCAATGATGTCCTTAAAATATATTTAGCACGAAAATTCTCGTAATGAACATCTTCTGTTACATCTTTCAAGTCTTGCATATGTGTTGAAATCAACATAGTACGTAATTTAACAAAATCACTATGGTTTGGATTCTCAACTGTAATTATTTAATGATAATATGGTTGGTATAAGAAAGTATTGTAATATACTATCTACAATGCCCCAAGGATACTGCCGCGCTCGAACTCTTTTTCCATGAGCTTCCAACACCGTATTACTACCAACAACCGCGAAAGGTACGCTTTCCTTTAATTCACGATCTTGTTTTTTGAACAGCTCATCTTCATCACTGTCACATTCTGGAAATTGATATAAATCGATTTCATGGAGAGCAATGTCTCTTAAAATACTCCGCTTCAGTTTTTCCTTTTCAAGTTCAGTTAACGAGTCTGCCTTGCCAATCACTACGATCAGATTAACTTTCTTGTGTAGTCGTTTCATCATTTCAATGTCGATTTGCCGCAAACTTTTTGAAATCAATTAAAACTTAATTATTTAGAATCGTATTTCTTGTATTAATATTAATTACATTTAATAGTTCAGTGCAAAACAAATTTCAAAAATTGTGACAAAGTCCTTACAGTAAGCAAATTGTATTTCGATCACTTTTCTGGGTCTATTAGGGTTTGTAACCGAAGAAAAATAAAAACCGACATCGGTTTTTTTCCACAATTTTCTAAACACAAAGAAATAGTTTCTTTTCTCATTTGTCTGGGTTTAAAAATTTAATGCCAAAGAACTTGACTTTTTGCTAATTGAGTCAAACTTTTATCAATTTGACATAAAAAAAACTTATTCCTTAGATCCCATTTTTCGTCAATTCGATATAAATGAGTTGATGCATGCATTTTATAATTTAAATTTCTTTCCAATCGGTAGTGTTGTATACACAGAAAAAAAACCGCTGTATCTAGGATAAACTAATTTTCTTTAATATAAACTTATGGTTTTAATACATTTTTAGTTTTTCATTTTAATCAGTTGTCTACCGAGCTGTGTAAAATAAAAGTTTGTTGTAAATTATTCGAAAAGTTATTGCGAAAATAGGCCGACTTTGTGGTTCTAGTAGCAAGATGGCCTTCTACTGTAGTAAGCAGCAGTATACAATAGTAGAGATGATTTGATGTGTTTTTTTAGCTAAATTCTAATATCAGCGACCAGATTGTCAGTTCACGGTGCGTTGGCAATAAGACTAGGATAGCCTCGAATAAGCAAATAAGAGGTCACGGACCAGCCCCTTTCCTCACTCCCAGCCTGCGGTGTAAAGCGACCCGTGCCGATTGGCTGATTTCTATCCGAAGTGAGTGATAAGAATAACGGAGCCTCTAGGGTACCGGGCGATCCTCTAGAGTAAAAGCCTTACATCGTCATCACCGGGTCACTGACGATGCGGACCTTACACTTATCTGGTGACTATCAGATTCATATGAATCTTAATAAAATGGAGATTAACCAATGAGACCTCCATGTAAAAAGAAATTTTCTAGGAAATTTCCTGGAAAGGAAAAAAATGCTTTCCAGTGTTTAGCCCTGGAAAGTCGTAAAAGAAAAAAAACCAACGCTCGAAAGGGGAAAAAATTAGACCCTGAAAGCTGCGGTAATACAAGTAGATGAGGCTGAAGGTGGTTAGGGGAAGAAGAAACTTCAAGCCTCAGAATCGAAGCCTCTTCTTTCTTGTGATCACGTCTTACGATAAGAGAATCTATTAAAAGTATTCTCTTGTCCGATGAAAAGCAGCAGCTTTTCGATTACTATTCTCACGATTTGGAATTGGTGAGACCCAGTACTGAGGAGACCTACAACCAAGTCTTTGGGAGTAGGATTTTGAATGTAATGCTCAGAGATTTTCTGGGCAGCTATTTTTAACCTTGGAAATGTCCATCCTGGGACAGGAGATTTCAGGTGGACTGTTTCCAAGAAACACAAAGGCTTTTGCTTGGATTTTTTGTATACATGTAATTGCTCCTTTGAACTACCAGCTTGCTAGAAGTACAATAAGCCATACGGCTGCAGTGCTAGGGTGCTAACCCCACCTAGCAAACATGGCTTATTATTTATTTATTTATTTATTTCAATATTCAAACGTTTTATTCTAATTTTTATCTTTTAATAGACTTCAAAACACATTATTTTTATTTTTAATTTTTAATTGTTGATTTTACTGCTTGAAAACAAATGTTAAAAAAAATTGAACAGTATTATAAAAAATTGTCGATGCAGCATAACAGTTATATTAAGAGCATGTTGTAGAATAAGTGTTAAAATTGTTTTATATTGATGTCATATAAACATGTTGGTGGAACAAAAGAAATATATGAACAATATGTTTCAAAAAAATATTTAAAAAGTTTTAAACGAATGATATAAAAAGATGTTGTTGTAACATAAAAGTAACATTAACATGTTGATTTAAAATAAAAATAACATCAACAATATGTTGCAAAAAAATATTAAAAAAATTGAAACTATGTTTTAAAAAACATTTTGAAAACATGCTTTTAACATTATTTTAACATATAAAACATGTTACGAAACATTTTTATAATGCTTGTATGTAATACTAATATGTTTATAAACGTGTCGTGGCACACAGGATTGTTACATAATTTACATAATTCATATTGTAATTATATTATCACAACATAATTGGTCAAGTCGATAAGCATTTCCGCTCAATCATATTTTACATATTGTTGAAATTATAGAAGTAGACAAAACTATTATGAAAATTTGTATACTCTTGATTTCAACTTGTTTAAAAATTTCAAAAATCTTATATTAGGTAAATTAAACTCTTACTTTCTAAACTGATTCAATAATAATTTACGTCCCCACGTTTAGAGTCTTTAAATAATCTACAATTTGATTACTGACATATTATGAGCGAAAATATTTAGCATTTGCAAACCAAATTTCTTACTGTGAGATCTCATATGTACTTTTTCTCTCGTGATTTCACTATGATTGGTTAAGTAGACACTTTTGTGAAACCACAGATATATCATATTGAGAATTCACAGTGATATTCACCTCATGATTCCTCACATTTGGCTTGCAAAGCTCATTAATTCACTGCTACCTTGCAGGTATAAAACACTTGTAATTACCTGTGACAATACGATGGCACAAAATAAAGACAGCAATGAACTCGGTTGTCAGTTATATGTTTGCGATTCAGACCGTTTTCGTCATTAAAATACTGTCGGTATTGTTCATCAATATAATCAGAACAGACACGCCAGCAATTGTCGCAATCGATTGCATCACCGAATCCAGGAGTATCTACAATTGTTAACCGAACTCGAACACCCTTTTCCTCAATTTCTAAAGTCTTCTTTTCAATCGTGGTCGTTTTCCGGATCCGATCTTCAACGTTGACTATTTTACGATCTTTGTACAAGTCGCTTAATAACAGACTGTTGACTAAAGTCGACTTTCCTAAACCTGATTCGCCAACAATCATTAAAGTGAACTCAAACCCTTTCTTGACCGTTTTTCTGTGAAGTTGTTCAGGCAAATTAGCGAAACCAATGCAAGCTGTAATGCAAAATCATCAGCAAAAGATTATTATAAGTATGGTAAAGGCACAAGAAAATCATTACTCATTGTTTTCACAGCTGAATACTTCACATCGGATGAAAATTATCGATTTGTTGTACACATACTTGTGCTGACAGAACTGCAATTGCTTGAAAGCGTAGGGAAAATATCAACTTTTAGGGGTGGAAATGTGCTGCGAGGGTTTGAAGTGAGATTTCTTCTGTCTCAAAAAAAACATAGTCTACTTCAACGACACCGTCATCGAAGTTTAATTTTTTATCTAGAAAATAGTACATTTTACGCAGTAAAAAAGTAGGTTTTGTACCAAACAAAATAATGAAAAAAATTGTGAAAGCGACCAATTTATTTTTCGCCGAAATGACATTTTAATTATTATCAGTTGGTGCATTCTATTACCTAAAACTTCGATTTTGATATCGTGCATAATTGCCGCATTCAAACACTTCATGGACCACTCATTATTCTCGTAATTATATATAGAAAGGGTCTTATAACGGAATCCATTTGGATCATACGGTCGCTGTTGGCATTTTCCGTATTCGAGTCCCAAAAGTAGGCTGATACGGTATTAAAAAAAGCGGATTACATTGTGAAGATTCATTTTATTCCGTAAAATATTCATTTAATGTGGCACGAAATCACTACAACGTTTACTGATCAGTGTTCGATTAAAATTTGTCACATCATCAGCTTTATTTATAAACTGATTTTGTAAGTTTATAAAGTCGTGACGCCTTTAAAACATTTACACTTAAAAGCGTAATAGTCGAGGTAATTAGTATTTTTTAATTAATTTGTTTACCTTTTCAAAAGTGAAAAATGTGTATGTATCTTTCAGTTGCAGAATGTACGTTGTTGCAATTATTTTTACATTATTCGTATGCAAATTGAATGATGTGTATGCAGCTACTACTCATTTAAATACTGAACCGCGTATCAAGCTACCGGAACCGAATAGAATTAATCCAAGCACGGCCAAAAGTCTTGATGATTATATTAAGTTCGATCATTATCATCATTATAATCGCTTAAGTGAGACGCTTAAATTCATCAATCGCACTTATCCAAATCTTGTCAATGTTTATTCAATTGGCACATCAGTTTTAAGTTCGTATTATTAATTAAAAACTATTTATTATTTCAACTTTTGATATTAATTTACGCTTAGATTAATCATACCATTAAAGAAATTTTCATTTGAATAATTACTCAATAATATTTATAAATAAATAACTTACAAAATCGAAGTATTTTCACCAACTAATTTCAGTAATTTTGAGGGAATTTTAAATTAAAAAAGGTCTAGGTGCTATTTTCATGAGTATTAAAAACCAAATGCGAATTTGAAGGAAACGGGGCTTCTATAAACAAATTAATATTGAGTCCATATTCACTAAATATGTTCCCAGTATCATTTCAGCAACTTTTTTAATATTCGATAAGTATAAATATAAATTTAACAATAAATTTATGGAAATGAGGGAACCTTCTCCTAAGTAGAGGGGATAACTAAATAGTGGGGTGTGTTACAATATATATTCACAATATATTGTGCATAATGAAATAAATATACCACATATTTGCTTCAATATTTTATTTGAGTCTTTTATAATATTACTGAGTATAATTTGTGCCCAATATTTAAATCGATTTCTATACAAAATTATTATTATTTTTAGCCTATTCATAAAATTGAAGTGATTATTTGATTGTCACATGGTCTTTGCAAGCTGGCTTTAGTTGCCCATCTCTTTAGAGTTCCACCCAATCCGTCACAGATATTTTTACTATGATAAGAAGCAAAAAATTCCATTCTGCTTTTATTCCAGAGTCACTTAAATGATTATTTAATTTTATAAAATTAAATCTATTTTTATATTGGGATGCTGCTCTGTCAGATAACTAATTAATAACATCTATTTCAAGGAAATTAGTTTTCAAAAAGTTAATTAAAAATATTTTATAAATGTACAGTTATTAGTTCCACTTTGAAATTTTGCATACTTGCCGCTTATTTAACTGTTTACAATATATGTAAAAAAAAAATAAAAATCGAAGATGTCTATTTTGAGATATTCAAGGATAATCAATATTTTTAATATTCCTTTTTGTCCTTATTGGTAAGGATATGTGTTGCAATTTTTTTTAATCCTTATACATTTCTATTTTTAATGACCAGTTTATGGTGGATGTAAGTTAAGCAGGAGACTTTACAGAATTTTTTAAATATAACCATAAACGTTGCGTTTCCATAAATTTAAACGATCATATTTTCGTAAGAATTCCATGATTATTAAAAATATTTTATTTTTGTTTATAAGATATTTAAGCCTCTTAAATATTAAAATATTTTTAAATTTCAAAAAGATTAATCCATTAATTTTTTTTTGAAAATTGGTCGATTTTTAGTGTAATTACCCATTTATAAGTATGAAGTTTTTAAATGTAAGTTATAATACTTGTGTGGTTTAAAGTAACAATATAATGTTCGAAACCTGTCTTGAACAATACCACATTTAAACTGAAGTATTGATTTATTCAGTGCTTTTCAGATCGATTTTAATTCTGCTCTATTTTTAATTTGAGACTAGTTGCAATTCAGACTAAAACTGAATAATTTAAACAATATCTAATCAACTCTATAAAGATGTACATTTAATGATTTATAAAATTTAAAACTCTAATAATTCTGTCCTTATACTAATCAGTAAAGACGGTTACAATAAAACTTTTGAAGCTTAATAAGACTTTAAACTGTTAGTTGCTTGTATAAAGTTTTGCATAATAATGCGTAAAAATATTAGCATAAATTGAACGACTTCTATTACGTACATTTTAAATGGAAATTCAAGTCAAGTATATTAAAAATGTATCGGGCTTTATTCAGATTTTAAAATTAAGAGTTTCGAAATGCTCATTTACTTTTAAATATCGCCTTTTTTGGTTTGCTTTTATAATTTTTGAACTGTGCTTACAAGTTGTTTTGAAAGTCATGGGAGAATAAAACCGTTTTCTGGAGATTTTGGTAACTGTTATGATTGTTATCTACCAAATGTAGTACGCAAATATTACCAGTTGCTGGGAACCAAGAACTTTTTGGGCTTCCGGAACCAATGGGTTTTCAATCACCGATGGAAAAAAGCTTTAGAAAATTATTAACTAATTTCACTGACTTTTTTTATTTAACTATTCTATATTAATAATTATAATTAGTGATTTATTATTAATGAATAACAATAAAAAATCATCTAAAATAAGAAAACGGTTTCCTTTTTATATGCTCATTTACATAAAAAAATATCAAAGTTTACAAAATTCAGCAAATCTTTTGTTAGTATGGATGTTACAATATGATAATTTTTGAATTTCAATTTTTGCTAATTCTTATAAACACAAGAAAAAAAACGGAACAGAGGTAACTAATAATTAATTTGTCTTATGTAATTTCATATTTATTTAAAGAAATATAATTTTTCTCGCGAAAAAACAGCGCTATCATGACCCAATGACCTCTTGCGGTTTTTTCGAAGCAAACTTATTGAAAATAATAAAAGTGAATACGGGTAATGTAATTAAGACTATTTTATTAAAAAATTATTGTTTTAGCAATTTCCAAATTTTCTATGCTTTTTTCGCATAGTGGAAACGCGCTTTTAAATCGAATTTAATTTTTTTCACGAAACTTAATCTTCATTATGTCCACCTTCCAAATTGATGGCCTGCGACGTATAAACTTTCTCCCTATGGGAGAAAATTAATTTTTTTTATAAATCGAAAAAAAGTTATATATTTATTTTTTGGCTTCTAAATATTAGTTATTTTAAGAAAATTAAATTCTAAAATGTAAAATTTTAATTATTTGTTATCTCTTTACAAAAATAGAAAATATTACATAGAAAATGATACATCGATGTTCCAGTTATAATACTTACTTGTTAGTGAAGTCGATGAGTGTAGCTTAGAAATAACAATTTAATCTAAAGTTACATTTAAAAACGTGTTAATTAATAGTAAACTCTGTGTGTCAAAATAAAAATTAGTTTTTTATTTTAACGACTTGTTTTAAATTTGGAAGTCCAATTCGAATCTCATATAGAATAAAGTATGTTAATTTCCTAATTAAGAAACAAATTAAAAGCAATGCTATGAAAACATGATAAAAACATGACAATATTTGAAAAAACATTTTACTTAACATATTAAAAAATATTATAGGAACGTGATAAAAACGGGGAAGAACTTGAAAAATCATGTTACATACCAAATTCAAAACAATGATATGGAAACATGTTTTTTATTAATCATATTGTATTCATACTTTTAACCGTTTGCGTCCACCGGCCACTTTCGAGCTCCTCTGTTTTTGTGTTGAGAAAAGTCAAAGCATTTTCCCGAAATAAATAATCGCCAATACACCTGCTATGTCGATATACAATGATAGGAGCAAGACCGCGCTTTTTGGTATTTTTCGATCGTGATTTCCTAAAACACGCTGGTACTCAAACTGTTAAGCATCCAACCATTTTATTAGAAAATGAATCATATAAAAGTTATCTTAATGCCATATCATGTTTCTGTAACGTTATTTACAATCTGTTTCCTAACCAGGAAATTATACTCTATTCCATATGATATTCCGAATGGACTTCCAAATTTAAGACGAGTTATTAACATTAAAAAAAACTTTTTTTTATTATTTTTATACAAAGAGAAATTGCAATTTTTTAACTAAATTAATCCTTTTTATTTTGGAACCACGTTTTTTAATTATATAATACGTTTTAAATTTATTTTTCGATTACTAAGTGTAAAAATATTTTTAAAATAATTACAATATGCACTAAAAAAAGCATTTGTTTAATTATTTGCTTAAAATAATTACTTATTTACTTATTTATTAATTCTTTCAGTGTATATATATGTATATATATATCACTGAGAGAAAAATTTATTAAAAATTAATAATTTTTTTTTACTTTTTAATTTTAATTGTAATTTTTTTTAAATGGTGAAATGCTATTACTTATTTATAAAATAAAACTTCGCTTCTGAAACCTTATTCGTAAAAAATCATGTTCTTAAATGGACTAAACATCATTTCTGATTCTGAAGTAAATTATATCTGAAATAGAACAACAAAAATAGCTACTTGTTAGTAAAATTTCTAATGCGTAGTCTTTAAAAAAATTAACATTTTATTTTCAGAAAAGCAACGATATAAAAGATTTTTTATATTGTATAAAAAACGATTTGAAAAAATAGATTTTTCATTTATACATTCAATTTGTATAAAATGTGAGAATTAATTTTTTGTCTGTATTCGAGAGTACTTAACCTACAAAGTGGACAAGCTTTATAAATCACTTAATATATGCTTTAAGATTTACTTTGCGTTAAATATCCATTACACTACTGATAGCCACCAGATATGGACCATTGTAGAAAAAATTTGTGTACAAAATTGACGTGACAAAAAATGTATGCACCAGTGTTTTGAAATTTTTTTAAACAAATTAAGAAATTAAATAATTTTTACACTGTGATTGAAGAAACCCAGTTAATATGGACATATTTTTGACATTTTTGTAAGACACATGTAAGGTACATTTTTTTATT
>AGDA01040709.1:0-12562 GCA_000281935.1 Mengenilla moldrzyki | reverse complement strand
CTAAAATTTTACTAACGAAATTTTTTCAAATTTATTTATTTATTAGTTAATTGTTTATGTTTGGTAAAATTTAATAGACTGGCTTTTTATAAAGCATAAAAATAAGCTCTAAATAAGGTGATTAGACAACTAATTCTAATCGATTAAAAAAAATAGATCGTGAATTGTGGGTAATAAAAATATCAACAACACCACTTAACCTATTTACCGTTGGCAAACCTAGTGTTAAATTGATAGCTAATATTCACGGCAATGAACCAGTTGGTCGTGAACTACTATTATATTTGTGCAAAGTAGGTGGCCGCATTTTTTCTTGATTATATTTAATAAATTACACATAATTCATTTGAAGCAAAAGCAATCGTTTACATTGATTCTAATTAAAATCGATAGGTCAAAGTAACTGAAGTAATGCAATATGTGATAATATTATTAAATTTTTTAATAAGCTTTTCCAAAAAAATCACAAATTTAAAATTGAAAAAGCTTGCTCTCATTTTTTTTTTTTTAAAAAAAGCTCTATTTTTGCATTTGATAACATCCCTGACATTTTCAAGTCTAGAAATGACATCAATAGTACGCAAAAATATCTTTCCCACCACATAAATCCCAGATTTTTTTTTGGGTACCACCCACATTTCATGACCGTAGATAAGGATTGGAATAAAAACTGACCGAAAAATTGATAGTGTAATCTTGGAATTTAACTATGATTTTTTTATGTCAGATCGACCAAGTTGTGGCATTAATGCACCGGTTTGATCTATGCGCAAACTGATTTTCGTTTCTTATTTTACTGCGCATTTTAAACAAATTAGATATCAGTGATAAAAAAAAATAACATAGAAACGCTTACACAAAATTTACGCTATTTTGATATCAGTATTTAAATTATAACTAACTTTTTCAAAAGACCAAAAAGTTCTTAAAAGTAGTATAATTTACTGTAAGCGTAATAGTGATGTCAAACGTGTCTGAATTGTAAAAACAATATAAAGTAAGAAAAGAAATCAAGTGTATCAAGAATACTAAGCATGTTTTTTAATAGTTCTGTAGTCATTTTTTAAAATGAAAATAAATTTTAAGCATATTTTTTGAATACGCATATAGTATTTGTTGGAAAATTATTATACGGACCCCCATATTCAATGGCTTGTAAACAACACCGATATCCATTTGTTACCATCGATGAATCCAGATGGATTTGAAAATTCTGACGAAGGAGATTGTGGCAGTACTAAAGGTCGATACAATGCAAATGGTTTCGACCTTAATCGTAACTTTCACGACTATTTTCGACCTTTTCGAGCAATTCAACAGCAGCCAGAAACAATGGCTATCGTAGAATGGTTAAGAACCATCCCTTTTGTTTTATCGGGAAGTTTGCATGGTGGCGCTTTGGTTGCTAGTTATCCTTTCGATAATGTTCCAAACATACGTAAGTATTTGAATCAGTGGCGCAGAGTTAATAAGTTTTAAATTAAAAATGGTTTTAGTATGGACTTCAATATTTTAACATTATAAATTTTTAAATTCTCTGTTTTAAACTCGTGGTTTGATAATTATGCCAATAAAGTCTTCAGAAAAGTAATTTTTCATAGCATCACTTTGGATGTCATAACATGCCTATAAAAATACTAAATATTTCTTATTATTATAAGAATATTTTAACAGAGAAATATCGCGTTAAAAAAATATGTTAACTTCCTACCTAAAAAAGTGCTTTCACAATATTATCGGATCGATAAAACTTTAGAAATATGCTAAATAAGACGTTGGTGACACGCATATCTTCATATGATCAGTAAATTGTCAGAAACAAGTTATCGTAATAATCTTGTATAAATGATAAATGTTACGATAGCGCACTCTTAAACATGATACTTATATTGTCATAATATTTAAATACAGATTATTTCATTTGAGTTAATGCGCAACACTGATATGTAGTAACCGGATGCAAAATAATCCACGTTGCAGCTTATTCATTCAGTCTCAAAATTTTATAAAACATTCCAAAGTTTATAACATTTTTATAAAAATGTTATTATAATGTACAATAATAATAGCATTTATAAATTTAGAGTATGATTATTCCTCGAACAAGTTTTAGAGACTTTTTTTAATACTCAATAATCTGTTAATTGTTGCGTCCGATGAGTAAATGGCTATGACCGTCAGTGCCGGCGAGACTCAAATCCTGATGCTTAAGGTATTAAAATCGAACGGAGAATATTAGGCTATTCGAGCCTCGTTAGTTCTGTGCATATACTACAACTATGCTTAAACTAAATACAACACGCCTTCATCCTTAGTTGGTTTCACCGTACAAGGGACTAAGGCTACTGTACAGTTAAGAAGATATTATGGTGACATGAACTGCATGTTAGCAGTATTGCCAAGTCATTAGGTTGGAGGTGTTTAACCACATCACTTAAACAAAATCGATTTTCTCAATAATCCCGTTACTGATGAAATCTCGACTTTTCGACATTGAGTCTTGGGCATACTTATCCTATACTTGTCGCCACTGTTATATCTGATAAGTAAAGTAGCAATGACCGTCGGTGCTGGCGACTCTAGAACCCAGGTACTCAGGGCACTAAGGTCGAATAGCGACCATTGGTCTATTCGAATCTCGCTAATTGCACATATGTACAATTTGCTTTATACTACACACAACATAATAGATTTAAAAGCTACAAAAAAAGTTTTTTTGTAAATATTATAAATGATTTTCTCTTAAAAAAGCTCTAATACGAGACCAACGAACAGCATCAATGGCACCAGACGATGATGTTTTTCGTCACTTATCATTGGCTTATTCAATGTCACACGAAAAAATGCGACTCGGCAAACCTTGTTCAAACGATCCTAGTGAAATTGGGTTTGAAAATGGAATCACGAATGGTGCGAAATGGTATCCACTGACGGGTGGCATGCAAGACTATAATTATATATACCATGGTTGCATGGAAATAACACTTGAAGTGTCTTGTTGCAAGTATCCGAAGGCTAGTGAATTAAAGCAGTTTTGGATTTTAAATAAAAACGTACGTTTTTAATACTTATATTTCTAAATAATTATTGATGTTGGGACTGAAAAGTTAAACTCTCATTGCCTCATCACAGTTAACTTTATTAATAAGGAACAAATTTGATTACTAAATTAACGCATTTATGTTTAAATATTTACATTTGTAACTCTTATAAAACATTCAGAAAAGAAATTACTTATTTCATACAAACGCAATTGTGAATAAATGGGAAAATAATAAAAGTCATATCCGTTATTAATCAAACATTGACAGTTTAATTTAGAAATTTGTGGACTGCTTATAATCTTAAAGCAAATACTTGCAATGTACGTAGATGAGTGAATATTTAAATCTATAAAACATGAACTCGAATTACTAGCATAAAATATAATAAAAATTATATACAGTCGATTTCGGTTAATCGGACCACATTGAGATGCGATCATTTTGGTCCTAATAATCGGCTGGTCCGATTAGTTATTAGTTATTAGTTAAAGACACAAACTATTATTTGAAAATGTTCGTATTTCTAATTTTATTATTGACACTTTAAAAATAATAGAATTCAATATCAGTGTATTAATAATTTTCTTTTAGCCCCTTCTAAACTTCATTAAGGAGTCTCATCGAGGTGTGCACGGAATTATTCGCGATGTATTTGGACAACCAATTTCAAAAGCAAAATTATTTGTGAACAATCGTAGTGTTCCTTTTTTCACAAATAGCGAAGGAGAATTTAGACGTATTTTACTACCAAACACTTACGTACTTAAGGTAAATTTTTACAAAATCTTACAAAGAAATTGTACATTTTCTTTTCATGTAGGTGGAAGCAGAAAATTTTCTAAATGCTGATAAGCAAATTCACGTTAATGATGGATACGAGCCTACATTTGTCGAATTCGTTTTGGAACATGGTCAGGTATTTTAAGACGCAAAATGTTTTAAATTCCATATGTATATAAATTACACACCTTAATGTAAATATTATACATGCATTAATTAAATATTAATTTTCCTAGAATGTACCAAAAAAACGACCCGCTAATAAGAGGCCAATTATCCAAACGGTTAATAAACCTGTTAACTTTTTGCAAAGCGTATCTAATGGATTTCAGAGTTTTTTCAATATATTTTAAATAAAAATGTTACCCTAATATTATATAATAAAATCGCTGCTTTTAATTTAAAACATTTAGTTTCATTTCATAAGCTTAAAATTCCAGTGAATTTATATCGGATCTTCGAAATTTAACAGTTTTATTTTTTTGTGTGTACTACATATCAAAAATTATTTCTTATTCCGAAGCTAACGTAATCCGTTTAGCAGCGTGAAAAGCGCTAACTAATCCAGTTAGTTGAATATTTTCATTCGCTCCCTTTGATAAACGATATTCAATATCAGCCAGTGAAATAAGTAAGTTAATTAATATTTTTGTTGGAAACTCGGCTAAAAAAATTAATAAAATTTTAATTTGTTATTAAAGTGAATACATCCTTAAAGTTCATTAATGTTATTTCTAAAGTTTCTATACGTTTTTAATTCAATTATTAGAATTTTAACTAAAAACGTACAGAATATTTAATACCTTCGAATCTTTGAGTATTTAATTTTTCTCTAAAATTTTCTAAATTAATTTACATTCATAATATCATAAGTAGTAAGTAAAGTTACGCGCAAATTAGAAACAGTTAATCTTACAGTGATATCTAAATATCAGATATTATTTGTGAAATTCTTGCGTGTAATAGTTGTTAAAAAACAACGGTGATAATTACAACGGTCAACGGGGGTTACCGTCTAAGTATGAAAAGATATATTGTTTAGTTTGAGGATGTATTTATTTATAACTACATTATTAAATATCTTTTTATACTTCTTAATACAAGTTCGTGCAGTTCAGTTAAAATATCAATTAAAGCTAAGCCTTTGATTGTTTTTAATTCCGAAATATCTATAAAAATAGTTTCGTTAATAAACAAAGTAAAAAACTGAAAAAAAAATTGTTACATACGTTTATAGGCAGATTGAAAATCATTATTAAGTAACCATTCATAAATGTTAGCAATATCATTTGGTAGTGGATGACCAACACATAAATATACCATTTCTTCAGTGATAATATCCGTTGTTGCTAAGGAAGCTGCTTGTAGTACATTGAGCACTTTTCGCATATCGCCTTTAGCTAATGTCAATAGAGCTTTTTTTCCATCATCTTCAATACGATTAGTGAGTCTGTAGATCAAAGAAAATTATTGTCTTTACTATATGTACTATGTGAAATATCAAAAAGTTATTTAATTGTACATTTCTTTCTTTCCGGACAAATTAAGCACATTTTTAAAGCCTCGAGTTTTTTCTTTTTAAATATCAAATACTTGTGGACACTCTGCGTGTGCTATGTTAAAAAATATATTTTGCTTTTTTCTTGGAAAAAAAAATAGTTTCGTGTATACTGATTATGTGGATAGTTTTTACAAACAGTAAACAAAATCAACATCAAATTTTATAAAATTAAAGTTTTTACTATTTATAAGGGTTTCAAAAGATTAAATTCTCTGGTAAAAACGAGAGATCATTGTTTTTGGGTTAAGTATTATGCACCAACATATATATACATATATATGTTAAAACTATGAAACCATAATTTTGTTGTTTTAAACTTTCTTCACAAGTAATAAATAATAATAACCCTTCTTGTTCGATAATAGAATTGAGTCTAGGAATTATTTGCTCCTCATTTAAGTAGGTGAATCGGAATCGCATACATCGTGATTGAATAGCTGGTATTATTTTATTGATATAGTTGCAAATGATACAAAACCTCACATTTTCCGTGTATTTTTCAATTACTGAAAAGCATTGATTAATATGAAAGTAATAATTTAATTAAAAAAGAGCAAACTCCGTCTTAAAGCATTTTGTGCATCCTTGGTCATGGAATCGGCTTCATCTAATATTATGATTTTGTAACCGCTATCAAATATCGTTTTCGTACTAGCAAAGTTTAAAATTTGCTCACGAACTATGTTAATACCTCGGTCATCAGACGCATTCAGCTCCAACACCTAAAAGAAGATGTTCAAGTTTCAATTCTCGTCATTTTACAAATCCAATTTGAAAAGATTAATTTAATAATGTTTTGTAAATTAGATTTGTGAGACCATTGAAGAGAATTTCGCTGGTGTATAAATTTGTCGCGCACATGCTAATATTGTACTAGTTTTACCAGTGCCCGGCGGTCCGTAAAATAATAAATGCGGCAATTGTTTTCTGTCAATAAACTTTTGAACTTTTTTATTTGAAAAATCAGTATTATTTATACAGTGTTGAATGTTAATTAACAATACTCGTTGATATTAATTTCTTTATGTGAAATCAAATCGGCAAGTGAAGACGGCCGGTATTTTTCAACCCTAAATAAAATTAAGATTCGGTAATTTTATGCTGTACTTTTTTAATACAATTACCATGGTAAAGTGTCCGTATTAAACTCAAGAACCATTATTATTTACGGGTGCAATAATGTTAATTTCAAATGCTTTTAAAAAATTGTTTTCGCGCCACAAAAATGTAAATGCACAAGCGCGTGCTACGCCAGCACGCGCGTGCAAACGAATAGTTAAAGTTGTTCTGTGGCGAAGACTTTTATTTCCGTTTAAAAAACATAAACATATAAGATATAAAGCAGGGGTGGCGAAACTTTTACTCCTTAGAGTCGACTTATTTTGTTAAATATAGTTCGCGGACAATTATGAACACGTTAGAACTGTTATCTGTTTTAAATAGTTGTTTTGATTGATCAGCATATATCTGCTGTAAACGTTGAGGTTTTGTTTAGAATCGTACTTAACTTTTGATATATTTTCAAGCATATTTACATTTTCTAATACAAAATTTAATAAGAAGTAAATTGTTTAATTTTATACTTGCGGGCTACTTTCAAAGCCCTGCGGTCGACCAGTCGACCGTGGTCGACGTCTTGGCCACCCCTGATATAAAGTGATAATTTTTTTTGTAAAAACTTTAAAGTTAGTTATTTAAGTATATGAAAATGTGCAAAATTTTCAATGAACAATTTTATAACAGTAAATTCTTAATAGCTTCTTACCTATTTTCGATTTTGATTGAATTTTCGACATTTGCGCACACTTAAATAGTTACCCTTAGATGACTTTAAAAAATCCGAAGAATTATCAGTCCATATACGTTTATGTGAAAAAAGTACGCACCACGCGTGATATCTGTCGAATTGATAAGGACCAATAATAATTTATTGTTGTACTTTTACTTTACAATTAATCTTCATTTTCAAACTTATTATTACACATTCAAGTTTAGCATGAAAATTTTCTTGACTATACTTATTGTTTTATTATATTATTTTTTTAATATTTCATATTTGCAATAACTCTACACTTCTTTTCATCATCTCCTTTTTACATGCATATTTCTTCACCTTTTAATACATGTATGTAAGTATATTAAAAATTAATATATTTAAAAATCAGTCAGTTCACAAAAAAAGAACAAAAATTTATTTTCGTAAAGTTTTTAAATGCTGACTTTGATAACCTCATCGTCATATTTTTCTTTTTCGTCAAAATGAGTTGACCTGTGCGTTTTCAATTTTTTACATACCCTTTTTGTGCTGTTTAACTTATTTTCAATAGAATTCCTTAAGATTTTTTAAGATGCAAATCACGGGTTGCCTATAATTTTTCAATAAATGTGAAAATCAAAATTGCTGATAGAAGAAAATTCTGATAATGTTCTTTCCGAATTTTTATAATATATTATATTAGAGTCAATTCACATTAATACTGAGAAATTAGTAGAATTAAAACTTATTCTATTGACGTGTTCTTCCAATGTGCGTTGTCCAGAATTGGTGGATCATGAAGAAGTGGTCTGTTCTGGATAATTTGTATATTCTATTGTTCTGTATTTTTTATGTAAGTTGTTGTTGGTCAGCCTGTAAAACGAATAAAGTATTCGAAAGACATAATTGTGCGATTAAATACACGTAAGAGCGCTGCAACAGTCCGTAACTAAATACTCGAGGTAGTGCAAATAATGAAGTGTCAAAAGAAGACATTGCATCTATGTAAAGAAACAACCATTTGCATTTTATAAGCGTGTTCAAAACTTTTGTTCCGAACAGGACAATTTTACGTCATAGCTACACAGAATTATTCAACTTCTATGTTTTTGTACAAGACCAAGTAAGTTTGCAAAAATACTTTTCAACTCTGTCCCGAACAAGACAAAAGTTTTGAACACGGCTATAAATATGAAAGTGATGGTTTTATTTTTGTGTTTGAAAATATCACCCATGTTGGTTTGAGATTGGCAAAGATGCATTGAGGTTTTCGAAGTCAACCAAAGATTTAAAATTTAAATTTTCACAAATTTAAGTACAGTGCATTTTTATTTTTTATTTTCTATTTAATATTAAATAAGATGAAAATGTTTTTTAAAATAATTATATAAAAATTTTGGTAATTTTTAAGTGAAATACGTAAAAATTTCAGGGTGCGAAATGTTAACAGTTTATTTGATGCAAATAAAACTTAAATAAAACATTCAAATGTTTTTTGTGAACATTTTCTTTACATAAAGAAGAAGTTCAGCTTTCAGTAGGGACTTCTATAGCCATGTTTAAGACATTTGTCCTATTCAGGACAGAGTTGAAAGTTTTTTTTCAAGCTTAGTCGGTCTTGTATAAAATATAGGGGTTGAGTGATTCTGACGTCTCCAACTGTTAAATTCAGATTTTGATCAAAGGACCTCAATCGATAGACAACCTTCTGAAGCTGCAAATATCTTTTATATATGCGATAATTCATAGGGGCTGAAAGTGAAACATAGTAAAATATTTCCGGGTTAATATCTAGAAATTTAAGAATTTTTGAAAAAAATGACCTTTGTAAAAAAATGTGTTTTAAAAAGTGCTTTTAAGTTTTTAGTCTGTAATCTATGTGCCATTTATTATTTTAGAAGGAGAGGGAAAACCTGTATTTTTGTGCTTTTTTTCGTATATTTTGTTGTTTACAAATGCGAATGAGATTAAATATGTTGCAATAAACCTCACAAAAAACCCTCCTTATAATATGGGGATGAAAAAATTTTCAACGCCTTTCACCACGAATTATGCAATTTTTTTGTTTACTCTATTTTTTATTATATCTTTGTCCTTGAATGTTTTTTTTTTTGAAGAACTTAATATTTTTCTACCATAAATCAACATGTAACATCACTCTGATAGAATAGTAGGAGCTTTTTGAGGTGAAAACTTCCCACCGGTTTTTAGATCGCTCTTAAATTTTACTTAAATTTTTTGTGTATGCGTAAATAAAACAATATGTTATTACATTTTTATCAAGTAAATAATGAATACATAAATGTTTATGATTATTAGAAATCTTATATATGGCTTTTATAGTTTATGACTAAAAAAGTGTTATTTACACCAGGTACATCTTAAAAATTTTACACCACCACAAACGTTACATAAAACAACGTGTTATTTTTTATTTTTTTAATAACTCACAGGGGCTTAAGTTATTAAAGTGCAAAATAAACCACCCGTATTGCACAATTTGGTTAATTTTCACTAATTAGAACTAAAAGTAGACTAAAATTTAACTAAATTTCTATTGACTAGATAAGCAATGTAGAGTTGTTTTAGTCAGCTTTTAGCATTCTACTCTTAAATAAAAATCAAAAAGCTTAAATTTAAACTTAAAAGCTCTTTTTAAAACATCTTTTTTATAAACGTCATTTTTTTGAAAATCCTTAGATTCCGAGATATTAATTCGGAAATAGTTTGCTATAGCTCACTTTCAGCCCTAATAACTTCAGTCCCTATGAGTTATCGCACATATAAAAACGTCTTGTAACTTCGAGGGGTAGTCTCTATCGATTGAGGGTAGTTTGATTAAAATCTGAATTTAACAGTTGAAGACCTTTCTTTGTGAGTAGCTGTGACTTAAATTGTCCTATTCGGGACACAAGTTTTGAACACGACTTATCTTTGCAGCGCAGCGTGCTGTCAGTTGTTCTGTGTTTATTATTATGACCATATCTGTGACGAAAAGTTTTTTCAATTTGATTTAATATTGAAGAAAATTACTAATTACTTATAGTGCGCCATCTAGGTATGGAAACATGAATTTCAATAAAATTGACGAGTTTTGAAGCCTAAATTGTTAAAATGTTAACTGCGGAACAAATACGTGATCAATTTCCTCTTCATTATATGGTTTGGTATCAACAAATTAAGGAACTGCAAACGGCATTATCTGAAAATAAGGTTTCACTGGAAAATTGTTCTATATTGTTAAATCTGATTAAAAAAACCTTTTAAGTTTTTTATTTATTTTTATTATAGTTCGATAAAGAGCAAAAGGACTTTCACGGCCGATCGCCACTTATGTTAGCGGTTGTTTTACGTCACCTCGAAGTGGTTAAGGTTTTATTGAAATACGACTGTAATGTAAACTCTGAAGATTCAGATGGGTGGAATGGTATACAAATATAACATTTTTTTAGTTTAGTACCGTTGCTGATAATTAGTACTAATACTTGAAAGATATTAAACACTTTTCTTTAACTTTTAAAAAATGATATATTTGAATTCAATTAATCGAGTTTGTATCTGGAAATTAGTTTTTAAATTAAAATTTTAATTTTTTTGCTAATATTTGCAAAGAAACTATATGACTGCTTAGCAATCTATAGTCGTGTTCACAAAGTCTGTCCAATTCGGGACAGAGTTGAAAAGTATTTTTGCAAACTTACTCGGTCTTGTACAAAAACATAGGAGTCGAGTAATCCTAGATAGCTATGACGTAAAATTCTCCTGTTCGAGACAAACGTTTTGAACACGACTTATAAGACGCGTTAGAAGCGACAGAATTTTGATTCATTAGTTTTAGATTTAAAAATGGGCGTGATTTAAATGTACGTGAAAAAAGGATGAAAATCAACCAAAATAGTGTATTTTAACACCTGATAATAAGAGAGGACGGTTCTTATTTAATATGCACAGAAAAATATTATACTGGACACAAATGTGTTAAAATCACGAAAACTTAATTATGCGTCTATTTGATATATCTGTCGTGAAAATAACCTATTTAAAAAGTAATTAATTAGCATATTTTGAAGTGTATCCCTTAAAAATGAATCGACTTTGATATTTATGTGATCAATAAGTTGAATTCGTTGTGTCGAAGTAAACAATTTAAATCGATTCACTAAGTTTATGCAACCATTAAAGTTAAAATTTTAAAATTCCTCAAAATAAAAAATCAATAATTGTTTTTGTAATTTTTAAACATCTAGTATTACTGTTTTAGACATGTTATTTTATGTTAATAAGTGTTATTTTATTTTTGATACAATCGAATTTCCTAATATTAGGCACATTAAATTCTACTGCTTCTAAAATTAAGAAAGCATAATTAAAGTTTATACCTTAGTTTAAATTATAACTAAAAAAGAATTAATTTTATTTATTTTTAAAACTTAAAACTTTATAAATATTTATTGCTTTGTCCATTAGAATGTTTTAGACCTCTATAAAAAAAACATAACTTTTCCGTGCTAAGTTAGTCACTATAATTAATCTCAAGTTTATATTACGATTTTTGACCTTAATGATTTAGAGCAATAATTGAAAATAATTCTGTATGAGTCATTTAGTTTATTGGGTTTTTAGATCCCGACTCAAAGGGTTAATTGACAAACTCCTTCAATAACTTCTTATTTTCCTGTAATTTATTTTCTTAAATTCATAATTTGTAAATAATTAATAAACGAAAATGATTCAAAATTATAAATTATTATTCAAATTTCATATACACGGAGAAATGTATTTTTTTCTGTTGAATAGTGGTGGGCATAATATTTCGTCCCGTGCTCACCATGGCGCCCGCGGACACGAGGTTAGAATTTTCGATTTATACGATCATTCATACTTTATTTTTATGACGATAAGTACCATATTAAGTGATTCAAAAAATAAAACCAACAGTAATTAAAATAGAAATATGAGTAATGCTTGGATTCCAATTCGTTAAAAAGGTTTTTTTTTGATTATTTTAAAACAATCGAAATATTTAATATCTCTTCTTAATAATCTTATAATCGATGTAAAAATCAAATGGCAGTATTCAAATTCATTAAAGGATCAACTATAAGTGTTAAAAAATGTATATCAAGAAATAGAATCAATTATAGGTGGAACATTTAAGTCTTTGAACAATATTCTAGAAAATTCAAATCCTGGAAAGGAAACTGTAATAAGCAAATAGAAAATTTTGATATTTGAACTTTTTTACTCATAATTAAAAAAAATTCTAAATTTAAATGTTTAGTATCATTCGATTGTGCTTCATAAATATTACAAAGTTTAATAGTTGATAATATCATTTGGTAATGCATAAATTAATTTAATAGAAAATTATAAAGCTTTAAGAAATTACTAGTAAAACAGAAGTCAATAAATAATAATATT
>AGDA01040707.1:0-12273 GCA_000281935.1 Mengenilla moldrzyki | reverse complement strand
TTTTTTTTTTACTTTTCAAAAATAACCTCTACAATAAAGTGGTCAAATACCCCGATTTTAGCGAAATAGTTCCGCTTTTTGGTAGACAGTTTCACACCATACCAATTTTTAAAAACATCCCGCTTTGTAAAAAAGGTAATGTTTACTTGATAGTAGTTTTTGTAAAACAAAATAAGTAGATTTAGAGGAATATATAAATTTTTTTTTCACTAACAACTCAAGACAATCAGGTTTATACCAGGGATGAGCAACCTTTTTTAACCAAGAGCCTATCTTAATTTTAAAATTATTTTGGGGGGCCAAAAAATCATATATTTATAAAATTAATAATCTATTCATATAATAAACATTGATTACTAAAACAACATATGAAAAAAATAGCTTCCATACAAAAGAATAAGAAACGATTAAAAAACCAGTATGTATACTTGAAAATTTTATTGTGAAATTTGGCATGTTTGAATAAATTGCATTAATTTGGTAAGAATATATCTATAATACAAAGAATTCTTTGGCGGACTGCATAATATTATTAATCGGGCCATATACGGCTCAAGGGCTGCTCACTTTTAGTCTATACTAACATGAATCTATACACGAACAAATAAAAAATGCTTCATTCTGAATACAAATTTCGTTAGATCGAGAAGTGCCCAAAGACTTTAATTTAAATCGAAATCGTAATTTTCTAAATAAGTACTGATTTTTTTTGCAAATTAGTGAAAATATTTTACTTCTTATGCAAGACCTATTGAATTTAATTGTAATATATTTCATTGTTTGCCTGAAAAAGATTTACATAGTGCTATTATTTTTTGCTAATCAGTATTAAAGTCATATCCATTAAATGTTTTTTTTTTTTCATAAAGTTTTGTTACATGTGTAGTGATATATTTAATATTTAGTAAAGTATCACGTAAATTAAAAGCTTCGTACTAGTCATTGGATTAGTTATTTGTGTACATTATTGTTATTTAAAATTAAATCAGAATCTTTTTTAGATAATCAAACAGCAATTATGTTGGATATTGATCATGATCAAAAGCAAGTGTATACAGAGACAATGTATAATGTTAATATTGACTCTATTAAAGGTATTTCGTCAAGCGAAGAAGCGATTTCACATCGACTGACCACACCGCTTGTTAATACATATGTAAATTTTGATCATATCAATTTCGAACGGTAATGATAAATTATAAATTCAACCCTTTGCGATCGGTGTCCCCGTAGCAGGGACATTTTTAAATCATCGTAGAAGTCGATGATTCCGCAGCAGGAACCTTCGAAAATCGCAAAAATGACAAAACACTATGGTCTCCTGTGCGGAAAAGTAATTGCAAAACGCTAGATTTGCTACGACCTGCTGGTACTCCCAAAAGCGAAATCTGCCGACCGCAAAGGGTTAAATAAATATCAGTTACTCATTGTGTCATTTACTTCATTTTAAACTCAAATAAGAAACATAAATTTTAACTTGAGGAAAATATGAATGATATGGCACTTTGGGTTAAATATTTTTGGTGATGTGCATTTTGTTAATAATGTACGATATTTATATAGTATAAAAAATGTACCAGGTGTAGGATATTGTTTTAAAATGTCCTTTGATTTTAAAGTCAGGAAAAATAGCACCAGTTTTCGGTTTACGATAGACTGAATTATAGTTTTATAAAAACTTAGATTGTCTTCGGAAATCTCATCATGACCAATCTTTTATGAATGATGAAATATGAGCGTTCAATGAATTATATCGTTTTAATTAATTTTTAAAAATGGTTGAATTTAATCCCGCGTTAATAATGAAGCGTGATGAAATTCTCGAAGACAGCCTTAAACTATGACTTTCCAATTGCGTTTTTGTTCTGCAACAATGTGTGGAATCAGTCGGCATTTTTGGTCGTCAATCGATATTTAAGAAATAGATGTAAATATCACTGCACGTTTCCGCTACTTTCATCTATTTCTTAAATATCAGCAACGACCAAAACGCCGATTAATTTCGCACATCGTTGTGAAACAAAAACGCGGCTAGGAATCCATAACTTTAAATTATATTTTTTGGAAATAAAATTTTTAATTTGATTAAATCATAGATAAAAAAGGAATAGTGTTAGGGAATTATCGCAAACACGTGGTTTGGAAAAATATTCTTTATTCTTTCAAACTAGTAAACGAATACAATACTACTAATACATGAAAAAATGTGTCCACTTTTATTCGCACCAGGTAGCAATCAGGAACTGTTCTCGAACCTTTCGTGACGTTCTTGAAGCTCATAGGTGTTCGCTTACACTCCAAACAGATAGATTGATTATGTAGGCTTTTTTTAATAAACAACACGTTTAATTTCTAATATTTATAACAGTTTCATACTTTTTTTTTGTAAATTGAATGTTATACTTGTTGGAGATCAAACGTACTTAATGTCGTAAGACAATGAATAAATGTCACTACAATTTGATTTCGTAGAAAAAAATCTAAAGTTTTTTTGTATTGTCAAATTTCAAAAAGGTTTTTATTTTCTTTAAAAAAGTAGAAAACAATTTAAAAACCGCCGGTGTTTAATCTTTTATCAGGTAAATTTAATGAAATTTAATGGTGCAAGAAACATATTTAAGCATGTGTATTTTAGACATTGGTACCTAGATAAACCAGTTCATATTTGGATCTAGATATATTTTACTTTAAATATTTTATTGAATTTCTTTACTTTTTTGGGTAGTGCATGCATCTGTGTTTAAAGCCAAATTTAAAATATCTATTACATCACTGTGCACAATTACGTTTATTTGCCAATTTTTCTAATATATAACAAAGCCCTAATTTTCGTATTATAAAGCAAACAAAGAATTTTAAAAATACAGGTAACCTTTCTCTAACACGATATCTTATAACACGGTTTCGCTACAACACGATTCGCAAATTGCGGGAACCCTCCTACAACACGCCATCCTATAACACGGTTTCGCTATAACGTGATGAGAAAACTACAAATCCTTTGTATGTACTTATACAGCCGAGGCGAGGCTTGCTGTCCTAAAGATACAACGTTGCGAAATGTATGTAGGTCTGGGGCGTATTAGGCATCCCAAGGTATGAACCAACACTTGAGACGGTCACAAACGAAGATTGTTTAGTTATAAAAATTAAAAGAACGCCTATGCTTAGTGGAAAATTTCGAGTCATTTTTCTTGGATGAAAAAAAAAATCTGTTTATGAAAATGTAGCTAAATAAAAATGTTTTTTAAACAAAATAAAAAACAAACTTTATAGATCAAAAGGTGTTTTATATAATGCACATACCAAAAAATGCTGTTCTGTTGAATTTCCTTGCGATACTAACACTTTAAATTTTATGAACAATAGAAGTAAAACGGGAATTTTGGGGTTTGGTGGTGATAAGGTGGAAGTAATTAATAATTATGAATGTAAAGTGTTTTGTGCGACCAATGTGGAATTGATAACAAAAACGCGAACGGAGCATTTAAATACTGAAACTTCTAGTTTGGCTTCCAGATCGAGTTCTGAATCATTAGTGAATAACCCGTTGAAAAATTTTTTAGGAATCGAAATAGAGGGTGATACACAACACGATTTCCAGCAATCATCTAGTTCTTTGAATCAGCAAGCAATTAGTATTGAACAATACTTTGATCGTGAATCGCCAAAAGATGTTTGTTGTCCTAAAAAAGTAACTACTAAGGTGCAGAAATATAAAGCTAATTTATGGTTGTGTGAAAATTATCCGTTATCATTACAAGAGCAAATTTTACCTATTGTTGACATAATGGCGATCTCCGGATCTCACTTTGCCAAATTAAAAGATTTTATTCAAATGCAGTTACCAACTGGTTTTCCCGTTAAAATCGGTGTGTATTGAAATGCTGGTTTTTCGTGATAAAATCAATTGTAACGCATTCATTATAAGCTTATTTTTCGTATCAATTGTCCAATAAAATCATTCTTATTTGCAAAATTGAATTTTCAGTTATAAATTTAGTATATATTTTTAGCTGTTTATATTGTTTGCGTACAACGGAAAAGCTTTCAGTGTGTTAGTGTTTACAAAGTGTCAGCCTATTTATATTAAGCTTTAAAGCACATTTTAAAATATCGGTGGGGTGGCGGGCACCACCTTTTTTTTTTAATTGACAACCTCCTTTCATAACTTTTCATTTTCCCATAATTTATTTTTTTATATTTATAATTTGACAATAAATAATAAACAAATTTTAGAAATTTAAAATTATAAATTATTATTAAAACTGATCATACACATGGAGAAAAAAAAATTCTCTGCCGAATAGTAGCGAGTATGGGGTTGAGAACCTCTATATTAAGCTATTCAAAATTAATTGCATATATATATATATATATATATGTGCTGAAGAAAATTTTCCGTTAAAAATCGGGACAAAAATAATTTTTATTTTAATTAAAAGAAAATATTTGCAAATTATTTGTAAAACTAGCTACAGCTATTTAAAATTAAAATAATTTTTTTTTTCTTACCTCGATATTAAGATGATTCTTTTAAAATTTTAATTAAATTTCCAACAATGTGTAAATCCACTTAATTATTTGTTCCCATTTTCTTTTTTTCAAATTTAACGCATAAAAAATGGAACTTTTTCCGTATGATGGGCAAATACCAAAACTTTTTAGTTATTTACAAACTACTAAATTTCTAATGATATTTTAATTTAAAATTTTACTGTTTATTGCATGCTCTAATTTTTATCACTTAATCTGATGCTTCTTACTAGTAGATTACACTGCTTATTTCTTGGTTTTAGTTTATTTTATTAAAGGCGTTATCCAACATTTTCAATATTTATGAAAATCATGCTTTGAATCAGAGTTTTTAAACTCTGCATCATTATCCTATTTAGAAACAAAGGATTTCAAGATAGTTTAAAACTTATTTTTTCAATGAATTTTTAAAATTTTATTTAAAGATTTAAAACCATTAAAAAATCATAAAATATTCATATTTTTATTTTACACTTATATAAATTGCGAAAAATTTAGAAATTTAAATAAGGTCACGAACAAAAAACTTGAAAAATCTCTGCTTTAAATATTTTAACATTTTATTAATTCATATTTTATTTAATTTTTAGAAATACCTCTTTATCACGTCCTAAATGCAAATATAACGTTTTGTAATATTTTTGGGCTTGAAACATCAGTTCCAAACGTATCTACTATCCAGGAATCGAATCGTATCACTTGCGTTGTAGATGAAAAATGTTTTCGAGTACCTCGAGACTACGCAGAAATGACAGCCGTTGGCGAAGGTTTACGAAGACGTCAATTTACCATTGAAGATGAAGATGAGCTTCTTCAGTTTGCAATTCAACAAAGTTTACTAGAATCTGGCACTGAAAACGACAAAATTGATATCTGGGAAGCTTTAAAGCTAGATAAAACTTCACCAACGCAAAGTGACAACAATACATGGTTAAAGGAAGATGAGCAATTACAAAAGTAAATTTTTTCATTATGTAGCTTGAAATAGACTCTATATTGTAATTGCTATTATATGAAAATTTTAGAGCGATTCAGTGTAGTTTGTTAGCACAAAACAAAGTCGAGCACCAATCACTGAATACCTTAGATAATATAGATAGTAGCTCACAAGTAGATGAGCAACAGTTAGCCGAAGCTTTGCAGCTATCTGAAAAACAACTTGCCGAAGATGAACGTCGTCGTGAACTGAACGAACAGAAATTAATTGAAGAAGTTTTAAAATTGTCACTAATTGAAAAATGACAATTAAGGATATTGTTACCTTTTTATCAACTGCTTGTGATTTTTTCTAAAATTTATACCAAACAGAAATGCACTTGTTTATTATTAATTTTTTTTTCTTTATTTTCTTAGATTTCTTTTTTAATTTTATTTTTCTTTTTTTGAATTCCCATTATAGCGGCTAAGGCTGCAGTATCGTCATCATCGTTACCTTTGTGTTTGACCAATAATCGAGCACCTTTTTTATCAACAACTTCTTTCATTTGCTAAAAATGAATAAAGAAAATCGCTTTAGATTTAATCAAATACTTATTGAAAAAAATACATCACGGGCTTTCCTTTGAGCTTCACCGACTCGGTCGCCTAGGCTCATAACTTCAGCTTCTTCAACTTTATACAACGGTAGCTTTTTACCTATTAACATCTCAATACGTTGATACAATTCGACATCGTACTATGTAACACGAATAGAATTCTATTAAAATCATATTATGCAATACAAATAACAAGTAATTATTTTTTTAAACTCTATCATGAATTGATTTTTTGGAAAAAAAAAAACAATTATTTTTGAATAAATCCATACTACACTTGTTCATTAAAAAATGTTCTTCATAATATTAATACTGATTTTAAAAAATAATAAATATCGATTTGAAAAATCTTATATTTTGTTGGATGTTTCAAAACTAATGATTTTTTGGTCTTTGTAACGTCATAAAACGCTAACTAACAAAAAAGGTCTCAAAACACTATTTTATTAGTCTATATTATATTAACGTATTCACTCCCAGCAATTTTTCGATTTCCTTTTATTGTCCTTTTCCCAAACCAATTGTATAATTTACAAAAATAAAAATCATCTGATGGAACAGTTCGAAAATATTGTAAACAAAAATAAAATGTTGTTGCTAAATTCCGATTTTTGAAAAAAAATTAATTTTTTCTAAAATAAAATAAAAATAAGAAACATATGTTCTCCGTCCTAAATTATTTGGTGTCCAGTAAAAAATTTTGAACGTGAACACTATATATATATACGCGAAAGTAAGTTTCTTAACGCTAAATAAACACATAAAAATTCAAATTCTCTTATATACTCTAGCCATTATATAAAAAGGTCTTAAATGTTTTAAAATAAATCTGTTTTATCAAAATAATTACATTAAATATACTATTTGAGTAGTAATAATACTTGTGTCACAATTGTGATAGCTTTTCCAGACCGGCCAGCACGTGCTGTTCGTCCAACCCTATGTATGTAATCTTTGCTACGTGTTGGAAGATCAAAGTTAATAACTATATCAACATGAGGAATATCTAAACCGCTATAATAGAAATGAAGTAAACAAAATTATTCGATAGCTTATATCAGTCAAAAACATGGCATCAAGTTAAATTTTTCGTAATCTAATCATTTAATAATTGAAAAAAAAATTCTGATTTTTTTAAATTTGACCATTCCCGTGTTTTCTGAGAAAATCAATCAACATAAGTACACTGAAAAAAATTGATAATTTTTACACCTATACTGATATAGTTTTTTAGAACTATTAGTTTTTTTGATCGTAGCATATAATTGTTAGCATTCATAGATGAATAGTTACATTGAAATAAATTATGATCATAATAATAAAAAAAGTTTTGTTATCACTTTTTTACTATCAATTTTTCTCAGTGTATATAATATTTCAATCAAAAATAAATATTTTTATATCGAAAAAAGTAGAAATTATTTATAATACAATAAATTATAGAAATAAAAAGCTAAAGCAATAATCTTTAATTAACTTTGTAACTAGATTATAAAACGTGATGAGTTTTTGACCAATCTATTCGAAAATACCGGCTTGCAACATCAGTCGAGATCAATATTGAACGACTTTTAGCACGAAATTTATTTAAAGCAGTTGTACGATTATTTTGTGACATTTTTCCATGCAATGGTATTGCTGTAAAACCTAAATTTCGTAACAATAATGCAACACGAACTGTGCTAGTACATGTATTAGAAAATATCATTATACTGTTTCCAGCTAGCTGGTTTAAGATATAAACCAGATAAATATCCTAAAAATTATAAGAATGTTTATAAATCTAACCATGAAGATATCCCAACCGTTTGAAATTGATTTTGCTTAAAGTACTTATTGGTTACACATGTCATTTTTTCGAAATTAATCTTGATCAAGGAATGAAATAAATATTTTGCTATAATTCACGTTTACCACCGTTAAATACAGACCCAAGGCTATTGTAGTACGAATGTTTTTTCTTATCAAAAAAAACATGTGTAACCGAATGAGTACTCTGAACAAAATCGGCTTCTGGCAATTGGGATACTTTCCTGTTTATTACAGACTAGAAATTTTTATATAATTTATCTTTTTGGCATTTTTTAAATAATACGTAATGGAGACTAATGACATTGAAAAATCGCGTGCAATAAATAATAAAAATTTCTAGAATTTTTATAATTAAAATATAAATAAAAGTAACTTTAAATTTCAAAGGAATAAAAATGTAGTATGCCAATAATGAGTCTACCGTTTTGTACTTGTTAGATATTTCAATTTTTACAGGATTTTGCAATGAAGCTCTTTGTAACTTATGCACTTTTTTTGTCATTGTAGCTGAGAAAAGATAAGTACGTCGCTCACGCGGCACTGCTTTTAAAATTTTATTCATTTCTGCTTCGAAGTCCATATTTAAAATACGGTCAGCTTCATCCATTACCTGAGTATAAAGATTAACAATTAATTACAATTCTATTAAGTTTCAATAAAATTGATAGTTTAAGGATAGTATCAGTGGTAGTGACGAATAATAAATTTCAAATCATTATTTTATCATTATCACTTATTCATCATTACAATACTATAAAACAGCAAAAATACAGAATTTTTTTAAGAAGTCTATACGTACATATGTATACAAAACTGATTATACAAACGTTCAATTTCGAAAATTAACTCTTGCGCTACGAGCGTCGCCTATAGACGACATCTGCGAAACTAAGTATGAATGTAAAAACTGTAATATGACACTATTTCGGCGGAATGCTGGCCCGTACAGCGGTGTCGCTTCTACGGAAAACGCTATCGTAACGAAAGGGCTAAAATTGTTAGTTAACACTTAAAGTGGCTTAATAAAAAGAAAAAAGGTTTTAAAATTACAGATTTAGCCTAAAGTATTTAAGTACTCTTTGTAACTGTACGATTTTACTATCATAAGTGGTTTGTGTCTCGAATTATATTTTTTTTAATTTCCACTTTTCAGATTATTGTGAATTTATTAAAAAAAAAACCCAAAATTGTTCTATTTCGAGTACGCTTTAATTTTAATGACTTTTAAAGTGTCTTTACATGTATAATGCTTTTAAATGTGTTTAAAAAAAATTGCAAAAACTAGTTACCGAAATAAAATTTTTCTTGTATAGTTACAAAGAAAGACTCAAATGTTTTAGGTTGAAATAAATTACTTTTCATTATCATTCTTATTCAAATCAAAGAGAAATTTAATATGTTTCAAAAATTTAAAAAAAAGATTCCTGTCACTTTTTACCTTGTTTTTTTACGATAATTCAATTTTCGTTTAACCTTTCTGCCAGAAATTTAAAAAAAAAAACCTAAAAATAGGCTCTTATATTTTTTTGGGTTCTATTTTAACAAAATTGACATATGAGTTCAGGATATAAAATTTTTAAAGTTAAAAAACACATTTTACCCCCTTCCTAGAATTTGTACACAATAGAAAATTAAAAATTTACACGTTTTTGTGTCGTATGTTAATTGAGAGCTTATCCGAAATTTTAATCGTATCCTGGTTTTTCTAAAAGTCTTTTTTTGCTTAACTGCCATTTAAAAAATTATGCTGAAATACAATGATTTCTAAAATACACCAAACAAACTAACATCTATTTTAGCTACATTACCATCCCAATTTCAACCTACATTAATAAAAAAAACTGTTTTGAAATAAAACTTTTAATTTTCTTAAACAGTTAGTTATGTTATTCACGTACTTGAATTAAATAAGAATCCTAATAATGAGCGTATATAAAATATGAAATATATTATTAAACCAGATTGAAAATTATGAATATATAAACAATATTACACCCAAATATCAATTAAATATAAAATTACATATACACGGATAAATATTTCTACTTAGATTTTGGACTAGTATAAAATATCATAAAATTTAGCAAAAATATACTAAAATTTAATATTTATATACTTATATTTTGAAAAATAAGTTAATTTTTTACGTCTTTTCAATGAGATTGTTTTACTTGTCCAAAATTCAAGTAGGATTTTACTTAAAGCAAGTAGAAATTTTTATCAGTGTAGTTGGATTCATATTTTAAAATATACAAAGATCATGTGTACTTTACGTTAATTTCTAAGATTAGTACTAAATCATTTATGCTTATAAATATTTTTGTATGTTGATTTCTTTAATGGTTACTAATCTTATTTTTATTTGTATTACATTAAGAGAAATAAAGACTAAAACGAGCATTTTAATAGTGCATTTTTTAAATTACATAATTATGGCACAGCTTAAGTTGTGGCGAAATGCTTTAGAAATGTAACATCATTCATACGTACTAAGAACTTTAATGAATTGAGATTAAAGCCTTTGGTGTTTTCCAAGTGGTCAACTAAACGACCAGGCGTTGCAACAATAATATGCGGTTTTTTGGCCAAAATTAGAGACTGGGAAATCATATCCATTCCGCCTACTATGACAGCACATTTTACACCAATAGAAGCGCCCAATGCCTCAAACTGTTCTGCAATTTGATAAGCCAGTTCTCGAGTTGGTGTTAGTACCAATGCGAAATAGCGTTGTGGGGTTGCTAATAAGGCATCTAAAATCGGAAGAGCAAATGCGGCAGTCTTTCCGCTTCCTGTTTCAGCTAAGCCAATAATATCACGACCTTCTAAAGCGACTGGAATTGCCTCAAGTTGAACTTTAGTTGGTTGCTTCCATTTAAGATTTAAGCACGCTTTTACCAATTCTGAATTCAAGCCCTAAATAACGGCATTGATTAAAATCAATGTCTACTTCAAAAATCTAAATTTAAGTACCAAATCACACCAATTTTTGGCGCCAGTTGACGATTTTATCGTTAATTCTTCGGATTTAATTTCATCCAGTTCACCTTCACTACTAGACATTTCTTTACGATTTTAATTCACTCACCCGCTCACGTGTCCTTTTTTGCATTTCAATTCACAGAGCTGATTTTTCGGCCCCAGATGGCACAAGTGTGCCAGACGTTCTAATCGATGAAAATCACTGATCACTGAGGATTTATGTTGGAATAGCAGTTATAAGTGTCGCTATCACAGAACAGCTTTGGCTATTCGTTCGCAAGCGCGTGCTAAGCGCGCAGCACGCCACACGTTGCTCTGTGGTCGCTATCTTTTCAGGGCTGCGTTCATTTAAAACTGGCACTTTTAAAAAATAGAAATCAAACACTAAAAAACCAGCAGTACGCTTAAAAAACATTAAATAATATCAAAAATTATTACGTCTACATTTTCGATAGAGCAGTCCTTGATTAGAATCAATTTTTGTGAAAAACACATAATTTTATAACCTCCTACTACTAACTTTTCGTAGTGATTGAGGTTGTGGGAAGTGATTCAATGTTTTGATGAATGGTTGTGGTAATCGATATTACTTTTTCATTCGATGGATACAAAAAAAAACTTTTTAACGTGTCTTCGATTAAAACAGCTATGCGGTTTCGATCACACACACTGTTATAAAACGTATTAACTACATAAATATAAGCACCGACTATTAACGACAATTTTCATTAATTAAACAAGTGAACAAAAAATTAACATAATCTTTAAAAAAGCTTCGCCTTTTACACTTACTATAAGTCTTAAAACGAGATTTTAAAAGTCAATCATTAATTAACTCTAATTATATTCTTTATTTGAATACATTTTAATTAAAGATAATTTTTTACTAGAAAAATTATTTCTAATTAAATAATAATTTATTCATTGGATAAAAATGACTATTCCAAAATAAAATTCGCAGAAAAACTAAAGTTTTAATAATAAAAAGATATTTATAAAAATTTCGTGTTTGTTTTATTGAATAAAAATAGTAATAAATTTTCTAATTTATTCAATTAGTTTTTAAAAATGGTATAATTTTCTAACTTTATATTAATAAAAATTTTTTTAATTTAATTAAATCAACAATGAAGGTTCTTATCAACACTATAAAAATACCTTTATTAAATGCAAGCATAAAAAGAATAATTTGCATTATAAATCATTTTTTAAATAAAAGCTCTTTAATGTTATTTTAGAAATAAAATTCTCTAATAATAAATTGTTTTAAATGTTAACTTTTTTTATGAAAATTGTCAGCTATTTTTAATAGATAAGAAATCAACCATAATAATGAATCCGTAATTGACTAGTTCTTGAGCTAAGGCTTCGGCTGAGTCTTTTCGTGAAACTAGACAAGTTAGTTGAC
>AGDA01040661.1:0-21288 GCA_000281935.1 Mengenilla moldrzyki | reverse complement strand
CGCGCACATTCAAATATAACTTAAACAATACTTTAATATCATATAAGAGTATATTATAAAAAAATAAGTATAAGAGAATTAAATTCCTATAACAAGCTATAATAACAATAATGTCAAATAAAAAAAACTGACATTTCCTGAAAAGAAAAATAAAATAAAATATATAAAAAATAAAATATATAGAATATTAAGGAAAATAGTGTATCTTTCATTTTATTCATTCAATAAAATTCAATTCGTTTTTTGTTCTTAAATATTGTTCAATAATTCATTTAAGTTTGGTTTTTCTTGAAATTTTGAAATCTCCAGCAAGTTTTGTAAATTTGCGTCTATAAAAATCGTTCTGTAATTTGCTATTATGAAATTAATTCTTGACAATGAGTGTTCACATAATTAAATGCTTAAAAAAATTGACAAGTATTCGCTCACACTTTAAGCTTGTTGATTTTTCCAAAAAATTATTGATGCTTTGGCAGGCCGCGCGAAATTTTCAAAAGACTGCATGCGGCCCGCAGACCGTAGGTTGCCGATCTCCGTTGTACTGTATTTGCCACTAGTTATATAACTGTAAAAAATATATTTTTTTAATATTTTTTATCTTAAGTTTGGATCAAAAAAGCAAAATAATACAATCTTTTGTGAAAAAATACATTTAAATTGTTCAAATATTACAGATTTTTATCTTATATAAACATAAAATAAATATAATTTTCCCCAAAAGAATATACTCTTTTGCTTTTTCGAACCCACCTTTAAAAAAAAACTTGCTTTTACTAATTTTCGGGAAAAATTTTTGTTTTCAAAATATTTATACTTGTGAGAATTACAGTCATGGACGTATAAAACATGGACTGATCATTGCATAGGAAAACGTGTAGAGAGGAATTTTCGGACAGGGTCGAACTGCGCTGACTCGCAAACAGTAGTTTTGAAATAATGGTGGTTTTTTCTCGATCATTAAAAACGATATTTAGTGTCTGATTTCTTTAGAATGTTTATATTAAATAAATAGCTGTAAAATGATAAATTTAGAAAGTCATTTCTTGTTGACTGGCAAATTATGCATTTCCGCATCTTTTACAATGTTCACATTTAAAATTGATTTAAAAAAATTCAGTTTTCAAAAGTATAAAAAACGTATTGTCTATGTGCAGTTCGACCGGTCCGAAATTCCTCTCTACACGTTTTCCTATGCAATGATCAGTCTATGTTTTATACGTCTATGACTACAATAAAAAACAATTTAGGTTTAACTGATTTATTAATAGTTATTAAAGATGTCAACCAAACGCATCAATTCGAATCTTTTTAACATATTTGTAAAATGTTATTTTTGTTATTTTTGCTATTTTTTTATAATTTTTGTTATTTTTATTTTAATTTATAGACAAATGATAAAAAATAGATAAAAATAATTAAATCCAAGGGAACTGACAACATTATGCACCTTGGTATAGAGTAAATCAACTTACTACACCTGATAAAGTTATTTTATTAGTTTAAGTTGAAACACTAAAACCATTTTCTTTTTTAGATCTGTTTCTCGAATGCAAACAGTTATCGAATTAGGACGTGTTCTTCGTGATCGTAAAACTATACCTGTTAAGTATCCTCTAAAAGAAATAGTAGTCGTGCATCGAAACAACGAATACTTAAATGATATCGAAACACTTAAAACCTATGTATTGTCAGAGTTGAATTGTCGAGTATTAACTTTGTCCAACGATCGTACTAAATATGAAATCAAGCTTAGAGCAGAACCAGATTTCAAGACTTTAGGTTCTCGATTAAAGTCAGACTTAAAACCGGTCATAAACGGTATTAGAGCTCTTACAAATAAAGACATCGAAGATAGTTTAAAAAAAGGCTACATATCTGTAAACGGTGTTCGAGTAGAACTGAATGAAATTCGTATTATTTATTTTATTGATGAAAAATCGAAATTGCGTCAAATGTATGAAGCGAATAGTGATAACGATGTTTTGATATTATTGAATGTTGAAATCGATCAGTCGATGAATGACGAAGGTATGTCACGAGAGGTTATAAATCGAATTCAGAAACTACGTAAAAAAGCTGGCTTAGTACCGTTGGATAACATTCTAGTTTATTATGATACGAATAGTGAGCAAATTAGGAATGTGATTGAGTCATTTCGTGAGAAAATCGAGTCCCAAATCAAAGCTAAATTGATTGATAGCCGAAGCCAGACACAGTTTTCTAATAAAATTATCGAAGAGAATGTTACTTTGAAGGCGGATAATTTACATTTGGTTTTGTGTTGGTCGAAAATAAACGAAAAACCCAAATTAGCAATAGAATTAGTTGATTTTGAGCCACGATTTGGATGTCATTCTAAAGTATTTGAAATACCATATGAAAAAGATGGTCGTTGCTTAAGTGTTGAACAACTGAGAGATGAAATTGAGCGCAATTTTGGTATTTATAATTTAGACTTTATGCTAGATGGCTGCCCCAGTGATATTAGCGAATGTGCAAGCATTAATGGAATGGTTCGAGTATTAAGAAAGAAAAATCGATAACTTTTAGTCCAGTTTTATAAAAATAAACAATGTTGTACAGTCCGTTAGTTATGAGGGCTGTGAAAACTTGTTTTTTAAATTCCCACACTTGAAATCAAAGCTGTGTGAAACATATTCGTATAATTTCTAAATAGTATTCATAGCTTCTAAAATATGATTGATCATGCTTTAAAGTCTTTGAAATATGATTTTAATTTTTTTTTTTTCGTAATGTTACTGTAATATTTTTATATTATGTTACTGCAACGTGAACAAAGTGCATCAACTTCACATGTTACTTCATTATTACCGTAACGTTGTTATTATATAAATTTAATGTTACATAATTTACATTATTTTTTGTGCTATTGTGGTTATATTATCAGTTGAGGCGAGCAAGCAATAAGTTCTCAAAGTTCATTAAGGTTGTTCATACTGAATCAATAAAATGTTTTCGTATTCACTATATGCGAAGAGGAATTATGTAGTGATAAAGTAGAAAAAATGAATACTTACATTTGTTTACAGTAAATATTATTTAAGTTATGTAGAATGAAACGAAGAAGAAATATATAGCGCGAATCAGATATTTTTAAAAGTAAACAATTGATTCAAAACTACGAAAGTTGTCTATTTAGGAGGCTACTAAATAATCCATAAAAAGTATGTCCCGAACAGGACAATTTTACGTCATAGCTACTCAGAAGTACTCAACTTCTATGTTTTTGTGCAGGACCGAGTAAGTTTGCAAGAATACTTTTCAACTCTGTCCCAAACAGGACAGACTTTTTGAACACGACTTACGAGTTGTTAGTAGTATTGTAAACAATCAACAGCTTTTAAAATTGTGCAAGAAACTCGTACAATATCAATTAGGTATTGGATTAAAATTTCAGTTTTCGAAAGGATCAATATGTAAAGCTTATTGACACCTTGTACCTAGTAAAAGTATTATCTCCAATGTTGTATATACGTTAATATTAAAATGTTTATTTCGATGTCACAAGGCAAAAAACTTTCTTTATCAAATCGTATTTCATGTTAAGTCTAATTTTTCGTGATTAATATATTTGTTACACGTAAAATGTAAAGAATAAGTAATAATGAAGTTACAAATTGTCACATCGATTTCACTAATGTTCCCACATCGGTGACGTGTGTACGGTTTACATTTTAAAAGTCATAATAAAAAGTACGAGATTGCGCACTATTTGCCTTAATATAATAAAAATTATTAATTTAAAATTATGTTATCACGAAACAATGATAAGATAAATAAAAATTTTATACGAAATTAAGGTCGAATTAAAAATGCAAATAGCATCGATCGTTAGCACGATAAATAGCAGCGTTTCAAGAACTTTGTCATGTTCGATTTCGAAAATGAACAAGAATTCCAATGTAAATATCACTGATATGATAGTATTTTCACAAAACGGGGCACTACTTAAGTTTTATCAATAGTTTAAAAAATGTGGTCGGAGACAGAACGTGTGCCGGAAATCGGGTTTAAGTTACGATTGGATCATGAATATCCGCTGAAATGGACACAAAAGATAAAACCTGGGATGCGCATAATATTGCAAATGATACCGCTTTCGTGCCGCTATATGCTCTATTACCTAAAAATGATCTTAAAAGGCCGAAAGCCAATAATGGATTGCTTGAAAATGAAAGTTGCTAAACAAATTTATGGTTAGTGTTTTTTAATTGCTTGTATATTTACAGTACCGGTCAAAAAAGTCGAATACAAATCTTGAAACACTTTTTATTCTGTGAGCTCGGTTTCCTATTGAAAAACTCGTTTTTGAGTTTATTCTGTGGTAAAACTTTGTCTTAAGACAATTGATTCTTTTGGACATAGATCTCTAATAATAGTTACATATTTTTGACAGTATTGTATATTTGTGAACTACAGTTTCGTGGGGGTCTTATTATTTTTTTTTCAATGTTTTAAACAGGACTAATTTCGTTTTGTAAATACACAACATAGGCCATCTGTTTCGATAATATTGCACACATATTGTTAAAAATATTTTTATTTTTTTTTAAATATATAAGTAAAAATTAAATAAATATTTTTATGTTTAATTCATTTATATTTCATGCTTGGTGCCGTTTAAGTATCAAGTATATTTTTTAAAATATATATCAGCGGTCGGGGAACTTTTTTAATCATTACTTCAAAATATTTTTGTGTAAGTTGATATTACCCCATGGCGAAGAGCAAAAAAAAACGAAATTGCCTCTTTTTAGCATCTTTCATATTATACCCCCCCCCCCATGATAATTTTGAAAAGAAAATAACTAAAAATTTAATTTAAACAAAGGTTTCCTTTTTACCCCATTTGGAGTAATTTAGCCCGGTTCCCCGACCGCTGATATATATAATAAAATCTATTATAAAAAATATATTCTTCATATTTTGAAACCAATTCTGCTATATTTAATCAGAAAGTGCAGCAAAGACATTACTGCGAACTTATAAAGCTCTTCTACGATGCCGATATAAAAAATTTTTTAGTATTCTTTGGTAGTTCTTCTAAGGGGTGTTCATACATCAATATTTTGCCTAATTTTTGTTGCCTTTTCTTATTACAAACCTTTGAAATCATTCAACAAAAAGCAAGTTAAATGGCGGAATTATTCGAATATAACTTATATTATCATAAGCATACCTTTATGTATATTTTTTGTAAATTTTAAAGCTTATGTTACTTTTACAGTACAACTGTATTATTTTACCATATAATTTAGGAGTCCCAATCGGTGGAATTGGAGCTGGAAGTATCGGTCGAGGATTTCGAGGTGAATTTTGTCGCTTTCAACTAGTACCTGGTGTTTACGAGTATAATACAGTATTTGCTAATCAATTTATTGTAGTCATAAAAAATGCAAATAGAGATACTATTTTCCAAAGCACTTTATCAACATTCAAGTTACATTATATTGATTCTATACATTTTTTTTACTGAAGAAACGATTTTTTTCAATTTTAGGAATGAAAGTGGCCATTTGTCTTGTTGGCAGTCAAATATTGATGCTTCTAAATGCCATTATACTGCCTTATATCCAAGAGCTTGGACGGAGTATGATCTAAGTGAATACGGAGTGAAACTGATTTGCCGTCAAACTAGTCCTGTAATTCCAAAAAACTATACAGTACATTTATTCATTTTATATTATAACAAAACTTTAATACTTTTTATTAAAAATTTAGGATTCGAGTTTACCATGTGTTGTTTTTAATTGGCTTGTTGAAAATACCAGCACAGAAACAAGATATGTGACAATCGCTTTTACGTTTAAAAATGGAACTGGTGATGTATCGGATGAAGACGGTGATTATTTTTAGTTTATTTCTTATATACACTGGAAAAGTGTTAAATTTTGATAGAGTAGAATAATTTTAAATAAAACATACGTACGTTATTTAATTATAAACTTTCCTAATGTAGTAAATATTTGTCATAAATTTTTGATCTACATAAAGTTAGGATATGAGTTTTTCTTCGCGTTTTGCATATAGACTTATTTATTATCCTTTTAAGCTATTGATTGGACGGAGTGAAAATAATCATAAAAAGAACGACCAAAATCAATAAACATATAAGCGACACAATATATTTCATTAGCGGTAAGATGAAAGCTTTTACACTTTAATTGGTATAATTTTTTCATACTACGTACTACTCTTCCCTATGTACTAAAATAAATAAGAAGAAAAAATGTTTTCATGTTACTTGTCTGTTAAAAATAGTCGCTCCAACTTTTATAACAATTGTTAATTTCCTATTTGCCGCAACAAGTTAATAACAATGTTACATAAACAGTTTCGGTAACAGGTTAGTAACAAAATACTAATGAGTATCGAAATTGCCCAAAAAAGGCTGAAATCTTGACTTTTCGAGGTTTACGAGAAAGAAAAACTAAAGCCGAAACGCGTTTCAATATCCCTTCTCATTTTCTATTACTATTTATTTACCGAACAATTCCGATACTTATTAGTATTCTGTTACTAACCTGTTACCGAACCTGTTTCTCTAACATTGTTATTAGCTTATTGCAGTAAAAAGGAAGTTACCAGTTATAATAATTGTTATAACAGCTGGAACGACTATTTTTAATAGACAATATGAAAATAATATTATTCCTTCTTATTTTAGCACACAGGGTTCAAATCTTAGTCAAACTAATTATTATTTCCTTTTATTCTTAAAAAGATTTCTTGGTGATGACCACTTTGAATTCATTAAAAAAATAAAAGCTAACTTCTAGTATTAGTTCTTGTCCAAAACCAAACGACTTTGAAGGGAATGCATTATGCTATAATTAATTAAAACATTGGTCATAGAATTTTTCGTATGTTAAATTTTAATTTTTGATTTAACCATTTTAATGCCTTATGGTAACAGAACTGACTGAAATTATTCTTAAACGTTACACCTGTGCTATTTTGAATCAAAGTTTATTCTACATACATAAAAACATAATTTTAAGGTTTACAATTCTTAAAAGAAGTTTTCCTTAGATATTAATTGCGTAACGGAACTGTTTTCTGGAATCAAAACCACTGGTGTTTTATTACAACATACAGTTAAAAGAATGCCATGTACATACGTGATAGGAGCAACTATGCAAAATGACGTTAAGATTTCAAAGCTTCTAGAGTTTGAGCCGAACTCAAATGGCTATGATTTTTGGAAAACCCTTAATGATTATGGACTTTTTCCCGATTTGCAAGTGAATAGAAAACACGTTTTAGGTGAAGTAGGAGTTGCAGTTGCTTGCCAAGTTTCATTGTTGGGTAATGATTCGAAAACAATTCAAAACATTTTAGCTTGGTATATGCCTGAAGTACATTTTGCTGATAACCTCGAAAGCTATAAAAGATTTTATACAACGATGGAGTTTTTACAAAGTATTCTTGATAATATCAACTGTATTTCTTTATGCGATTATGCCGCTGCAAACTGTTTACATTGGGATGAAGCCATTTATACATGGCAACAATCAATATTTTCTGCCAAGTAAATGTTTATACTTATGTACTAAGTTACTGCCAATAACATCACACTACATATTATATTTGAAATTACAGATTTACGTTATTAAATAATCTGTGTGCCAAAACATATTTATAAGTGTTTTTTTCATGTTGCAATGATGTTGTAAATGTATTATTCCATGTTATTCCTAATGTTCTGAAGCATGATAATTTCCTAATTGAGGAAAACTTTTACTAAAGTTTTTTTATCGATTGCTGAAACAGTTTTCTGTAATATGTTTATAAAAGTTTTTTTTCATGTTACAGTGGTGTTGCAAATACGTCTAGTGTTTTGAATCATATTGATTTTCTAGATGCAAAACACTTACAACAGTTTTTTATATTTTTAAATGCTATTTCATATTGAAAACATGTTAATTTTTTTAAATACTTATAATTAACTAACAAAAACGTAATTTTTAAATCAGATTATTTAGCAATATCCAATATAAATTTTTAATCTTATATTAATATTGTTACTTGTTACAATGTTATAAAAAATTCTCGATGCATCATAAAAGTTATATCGAGAACATGTTGTAGAACAAGTATTAAAAATATTTTATATCAACGTCATAAAAACATGTTAGCAGAACAAAAAAATTATTTTAACAATATATTGCAAAAAATATTTAAAAAGTTTTGAAACGATTTTATAAAAATTTGTTTATATAACATAAAAATAACATCAAAAATATTTTGCAAAAAAAATTTAAAAAAGTTTTGAAATAATATTATGAAAACATGTTGATTTAACATAAAAATAACATCAACAACAGTTTGCAAAAAAATGTTTAAAAAAATTTTAAAACATTAACATATTTATAAACGTGTTGTGGCACAGGGTAATTTATTGTGAAAGCCAACATTCTAATTCATGCTGTAAACATAACTTGGAAGAATTTTTAGCGCTTCTAAAACGTTACTTTCTTTAACATTAGATTACTAAAATAAATAAAAGGTAATAGTTTGTTAGATTTCACTAATTTTTTAATGATAAAGTATCATGAAAAATCATAGAGAGCAAGTTTTTTTTCCGTTGAATTTTAAATTTTTAGGCAAAAAACTGATCTGAACCAAATTGGAGCAGTCATTTCAGTTGGATTTATTTTTAACTCATTTTGGTTCATTTCAAATATATAAAATTACTTTCGGTTCGGTATCATTTTGTTTTAGGTCTTTAATTTATACATATAAAAAATGAAGAATTAAGTTTATGTGATATCTCCGGGTTTGAGTTACCACACTTAATGAAGACGAAACTCGAATCTGAAAATTAGAAGCAAATCCAAAATCGCGTTTATAGATAACAAAATATTTATTAGTGGAAATAAATGATTAACACATAATTATTATTAAAAATAAAACGCGACTAAATAATCACGAAACCGAATAAAGAAAGTCTAGAAGAAGAAGAAGTCGAAGTCTAAGTCTCCTTTCGTACTGCTGCTTTTATAGTCGAATTCTCCCATCCTTATTTTACTAATTACGTGGCTGACTGGTTGTGAAAACCATTAATTATTGTATGTGACAGGTTTAAGACTTTTCGTCCAAATACTCGGTGGCTGACTGGTTACGATTGCAGATTCTCGGTGTATGACTGGTTACGATTGACATAACTCACGTCGATTGAGAAATTAAATGACTCAATAAATTAACGTTGTTGATGATTTAGAAATTAGGTGGCTGAATGGTTTTGATTATGAGTTTGAATGATATTCAGCCATAGCTATTACCACCGTCTAACAATGTCAGCATGTATATATTACATTTATAAGAGAATACAATATTGGTTTTTGATTTTCTTACATTCAAAAATAGAATTCAATTGTAATACAAAAATTACGAACATTAAAATTCAAGTAAATAGGCGATTAATACGCGCGCTTATAAAGTTTAAATACCATTTTTTGAATTAATTTAAAGTTATTTTTCTAAGGGAAACCTACTATAGTATGTAAAAGACTAGATTATTGGCAAAATATTCGTATTTTCTAAACAAAAAATAGTTCTTTTCCTGAATGGTTTAATGTTGTTTTGTTCAATGAGTTGTATTATGTTACGGATGGTGGTACTGTATGGCTGGAGTTAAACGAGGCTGAGAAAAGAAGATTACCAGAGTATGATCCGAGACATCGCTATGGCAGATTCGCTTACTTAGAAGGACACGAATATCGTATGTACAACACATATGATGTGCATTTCTATGCATCTTTTGCGTTAATCGAAAATTGGCCAAATTTACAGTTTATTATACAATACGATATGAAAGATTTTATTGCTAAAGAAGATTCTACACTGCAGCATTACTTAATTGATGGCGAAAACAACATGCGAAAAGTTTCAAATACGGTACCACATGATGTTGGTGATCCAGGTATTTAAAACTTTTTTTTCAATAATGTGTGTCCGCAAAAATAAACTTTTTTTAATATTTCAAAACTTTAAAAACAATTTTTTTAAAAAAATTAATAATGATATTCTAAATCAGGGGTCTCTAAACTTTCCAGCTTTAGGGCCATACTGATTACTCCAGTAAGTTCCGAGGGCCAAAACCATATTATCATTGTTGCCGGTGATAAAACGTGAAATAGTCCACTGCTCAGGTGTTGATTTATATTCGAGGAGTAGATAAAAGCTATGAAGTGCATGAAGAACTTCTTGATATGTATAGTATTCATGGCACAACTACTGGTAGAGATATTTTTAAAGGAGTTGAAATGGCCATTAATCAAAAGAACCTTCGATGGAAAAACTTGAAATGTATTACAACTGATGGAGGCAAAAACATGAATGGGAAAGATAAAGGAGTGGTCGCTCTTGTGTCAAAGGCTGTAGAAAATGACGGTGGTTCAAAACCATTAGTCTGACATTGTATCATTCATCAACAGTCTTTGTGCGGAAAATATTTGGATATGTCTGAAGTTCTGAAACCAGTCATATCAACTGTTAATTTTATCAGATATTTTGGGCTGAATCACCGAAAATTCCGACAATTTATTGAAGAGATTGAAGAGATTGAAGAGATTGAAGAGATTGAAGAGATTGAAGAGATTGAAGAGATTGAAGAGATTGAAGAGATTATCATACTGCCGTACGTTGGCTTAGTTGTGGGAAAGTCCTTCAGCGCTTTTTTGAACTTCGTGGAGTGATCAAAATTTTTTTGAATGAAAAGCATCGCCCTCTTACTGAATTACAAAACAACGCATGGCTGTGGAAGTGAGCATTCTATGCTGATTTGACAAAACATGTGAACGAACTGAATTTGAGATTACAAGGAGGAAACCAGCATCTTCCTGATTTATACACTAATATCAAATCATTCCGGAAGAAATTAATACTGTTTCAATCACAACTACGAAGTAAATGTTTTTCACATTTTAAAACATGTGAAATATTCAGCCACACCACTGAGACTGAGTTTCCTATCGATTTTGCAATCGAAACTTTGAGTGCTTTGAAAATAAATTTTGATACTCGTTTCTCGGACTTTAATGCCATTACGAATCAAATCAAGATTTTTTAGAATCCTTTTGATACTGACATTAAAATCCTAGCCCCGGAACTTCAAATGGAAATGATTGATCTACAGTGCAGTGATATAATTAAGAACAAATATCAAAACTCATCTTTGTTGGAATTTTATAAGAGTCTTCCACTGACACAATTTGATAATTTGCATAAATTTGCTCGTGGACTGTTTTTTGTTTTTGGTAGTACTTATTTGTGTGAGAAGACGTTCTCCAAAATGAAGTACACAAAAAATGTTTACAGATCTAAATTAACTGATGAGTATCTTAAATCTCTTTTAATAATTGGTACAAGTAAAATTAGTCCACAACTACAAACTATTGTCAGTGGAAAATCTCAATTACATAAATCTCATTATTATTTCATATGTCATTATGCTTGTTATAAGTTATGTTTTTATTTAAAACGTATAAAATGTTAGTTGGATTCATTTCAGTAATTTCTTAGTTATTATATACTGAAGTTAAATTTTCTGCATATTATACATGCCTTTACTCATTACAATTCTGTGTTTCTTTATCTAACTTATCACAAAAACAATAACAATAAGCCTACAACAATGTTATGAGTAGCTGGCCCATGACAATATCAATGTAGATGTCATATTAATAATTATTCAACATACAATTAGAATACTTCAGTAAACTAAATTTAATTTGCTATAAAAAATATGTTCTCTAAAAGGAGTTTTCAAGTATGCTAGCTTTCCGCGAGCCGGACAAAATCTGTCCGCGGGCCGGATGTGGCCTTCGGGCCGTAGTTTAAAGACCCCTGTTCTAAATTATAAAAGTTTAAAAATATTTGTTTGTTTTCAATAAATGTTACTTGGAAATCTAATATTTTCATTTTAATATATTTTATTTACAAAAAAATTTCTCAGTGTAGATGCTATTTACATATACATTTAGATTTTGTATATGTCATAAACGTGTTAAAACCATGTTATTATGTTACCAATGAGTTTTGAGCATGTTATTAGTAAGTTTTGACTACTCTAGAAAGGTGTTGATGATATATTGTGTACATGTTAAACACATTATTAATGTGCTTTGGCATGTTATAAAATGGAAATCATGCCTAGATGAATATTTTTTGAGCCATTCTTTAAACATGACAACTAAAACAATTAATAGTATACTTAAAACACCCTTCTAAACGGTTTAGAAGCGTTTATTTATTTTTTTCGAAACTTTTATAAAAAAAAACTTAAAATAATAACTTATTGATTTTTTTGAATTTAAAATTTCGGACACTTTCAAGGAAAGATTCCCAACTGTGTCGTCGAGATTATTTTCAAAATACCTGAATTCGATTACATATGTTCTAGGATTAAAAAAGACACATCGGCAAAATTTTGATGTGTGGTGAATATTTGGGGTTGAAATTTATAATTTAAAAAAATGACATCACCAAAGAAATTTCGGCTGCAACGCCGCGTAGCAACAAAAATTATATTTATATTAGAAGTTATGTTGAACATCACCCAAGGAGCTTAAAAAAAGTAAATGTAAATAAATATTGCAACTAAATATTTAAAACATTGAAAATGCGTAAAAATGGGGTTTTTTTCTAAATTGTCGCTAAAGTAGGAGTCAAATAGAAAAAATAAATTTAGGTTTTCTTCAGAGCTTTGCAGCATGCATCGTTTTTTTAAAGGTTATTTTTCAAAAAAAAGGAAAATCTTATGCAGGAAACAAACTTTTTTGTTTTGCTAATGTCCAATTTTAAACCCAAATACTCACCACACATTAAAATTCCGCCGCTATGGTATATGACTTTTTTAATCTTAGAACATATGTAATTGAATGCAGGTATTTTGAAAAAAATCGCGACAACACAGTTTGAGACCTTTCCCTGATAGTAGAAAACCGTCTGTACCTTTTTATAACTAAAAAATAAAAAAATAAAAAAAATAGAGGAGGAGCCGTTCAAAAAAATAAATGCGTATAATGTAAGCGATGTTAACAATTGGAAGGATTTAAACTTAAAATTCATTCTCCAAGTATATCGCGATTATTCGTTACTAATTCCAAACTCGAAACGAGGTGAACAATATATCACACACATGTACTTTACGTGTGTACAGTTGTTTGAACGATCTTTGCAGTGGGATACTGATAACGATTCTATGATTGAAAATGGAAACTATCCTGATCAGACTTATGATACATGGCTAATGACTGGTACGAGTGCTTATTGTGGTGGCTTATGGCTTGCTACAATTTACTGTATGCGTGAAATGGCTAAAATTATTAATGAACTTGATGACGTGAATAGATATGATAACATATTGCAAAAAGCAAAAAAAGCCTTTGAGTCTAAATTATGGAATGGGAAATATTTTAATTTTGATTGTTCAGCTAGCAACAAATCCGTTATAATGTCAGAGCAATTGTGTGGTTTTTGGTACTTAATTTATTGTGGTGGGGCGTTTGAGGTCTTTGAAAAAGACCAAGTAAGAACTACACTGGAGACTATTTATCAAAATAATGTTATGTCAGTATGCAATGGCGAATTTGGTGCTGTTAATGGTTTTAAGAATGGTAAAATAGACGAGACAACAATACAAAGTGAGGAAATCTGGATTGGTGTTAATTACGCTTTAGCTGCTACTATGATTTATTTAGTATGTTTCCTTTTTTTTGTAGAGAAGGAGCTATTTACATTAGCTGAGAAAAGTAATATGGTAGCGAATAGTTATATTAAATATATAAAAATTAATAATATAACAATTTTAAAAATATATTACTAATATTGTGTGTTGTAAATTAAAATAATCACAAAAGAGCTTAGTTACGAAAACCGCCACACAACTTGGGAGACAAAGGGTGATAACAAGTACGTAATCGTGAAAAATTAAGGCATTGTATCACTTTTTTTTAGTAAAAAAAGTGAAAATTCAACATTTCTAGCCTGGCTCTATTAAGGAAAGAAATTATTATATTTTAAATAATAGAATATCCCAAATATTAAAGTTTTAAAACAATCATCGATAAGAGTTTAAAAAATGTGTTATCCACTCTAATCACGCAAGTTGTTAATAGTCAATTTTCACCAACTAATGCTTTTACTGTGCCTTTATTAGCTTCAAGTGGTCTTCTGGAGCGTCGTATATCTTTGACATCAAAATTATTAGACAGAAATATTGCAAACAAATTCTGGCACGTTGTACTGTCAACAGATCATCTTCATACACATTTGTTGATTTCTTTCTAATTTGAACAATATTTAACTTTTTCTATAGCAAAAAAGTAAAACATGAGTAGAATGCTTCTTATTGCTTTTTGTACTTAGAAGAGCACCAACCGAAAACTACTGAGTAAAATTATTTAAAATTTTTCACATACAAGCCTTTTGCGGTATCAGCTCTCGAACATATAATGATTATGCGGGTTAAGTGTGAAGTTGGGTTCGAAAAAATACAATTAAACCATGTGTCGAAAAAACGAAATTACTTTCCGAACAACCTAATACTGTAGTGTTTAAAGCATTTTATTAAAAATTACATGCTTAAGGTGGTTTTTTTAAATCTAGTTTTTAATTCTTTTTATTAGAAATTTAAATGAATGTACAACACAAAACAAAAAAAAACAACAACAATAATTGTTTTTAGTTAATTTAACATTAATTTAATAAATTTTGTCTAATCAACCGAAATATTTTTTCGATAAAAGTAAATTTTGCCTTCATTTCCAGATTTTATTTATTCACTACTGAAAGAACAATAGTGTGATATTTTTTTAAAAAGAGATTCTATTAATGATTTCCTTCTTAAAACTGAGCCAAATATTTTATTCTTATATTTATGATGTGAAATTTTAGATTTAAATTTTCTGTGTTATTATTTCTCAAATGGCATATGTTATTTAGAATAATTGTATCTATAACAGCATTCATTATATTTATAAAGAGTAAGAAATTTTACATCATATTTATAAACGTATTCATATAAGTAATAAAATGTTTTTATTAATGTAATAAAATGAACTTTATTGACGATTCTTTTGATTTAAGAAACATTTTATGTTATGAATTTTTTCATACATACAATAAACTTTTAATAATGAACCGTTTTTTCTTAGTGTAAAGTACATGTATTTTGGTCCTTTTTAAAAATATATAATTTTACGTTGCTTTAATGCAACAAGTGAAATTCATTCATGATATTCTTTAAGATATTAAAGAATTTCATCTTATATTAGGAAAACTAGTGAAAGTAATTTTAGTTTTTAAAGAAGAATTTAATATATCAAAGATTAAGTAGTTTGTGCTGTACATATGATGATTTAAATAATTTATGCCGTTAACTTTTCCAGTTTTTTTCTTACTACATGATTGTCTAAAATTCCAATTTTTTAGGATATGGAGACTGAAGCAATAACATTGTTAAATGGTATATGTCACAAATTGTTTGCAGACTTAGGACTTATTTTTGAAACACCAGAAGCTATATGTACAAAAAAACGTTACAGATCTATTGGATATATGCGTCCGTTATGTATATGGTCAATTTATTTAGCAGCTAAAAGAAAATCAAAACCAGTTTATTGAAAGAATTTTCCATTTTCATTTAATTTTTTTTCCTTCTTCAACGGTTTATAGAAAGGAATTAAAATTTTTACATTATTTATTTTTAAACTTTTCATATATTTTGCAGTAAAATGGTAGGAATTTGTTTTCACATATTAGATAAAATGCACTATTTTTACATTCCTTTTACTTGTTGACAGAAAATAAAGCAATAAAATGGGTTTAATCCTTTTGCTACGAGTGTCGCCTGTAGATGACATCCGCAAAACTGCGTACGAATGTAAAAATTGAAATGTGACGTTACTTGACAGAACGCTGGCCTGTGTTCCAGTGTCGCTTCTACGGAAAACATTGCCATAGCGAAAGGGTTAAATCCATATATAACATTACATTTGTTTTTTAAGTAAAATAATTAAAACATTTTAAATATTATTTTTAAGAGTACAATTTATTTAACTTGTGCAATTAAATAATATAATAACGCTAAAATGTTAGTATCTGAAATTCTAATTTAGTCAACTCTAATATACTTGAGAATGTATGAATTTGGAGAATAAACACGTTTGATGTTAACTCCGAATCTTGCTGCAAGTACTTTGTTATTAAAAATTTTGGAAAAATCTTAACTTTATTTGTCTAAATTAATATAATTATCGAAATATAACTGTTATTTTATTTTTAAACGATTTAAAATTGACATTCTGCTTTTAGTAATGCTTTATGCAAATTACATTTGTAAGTAATGTACTCGTGAATTTGACCGCATTAGCTGCAGCAAACTAGTTTGTATCTTTATTTCACATCCGTAATTTTTTTCAATTACACGGTCAAAAACTACATAAAAATTACATCTTAATATATAACACGAGGATGAAATTAATAAGTTCTATGCAATTAAAAATACAAAAAAGAAATTCTAACTGAAATTTAAGAAAAAAAAACTTGTACAACTTTTAAACTGCTTCCACCAAAATACTACAGTATTAGTTAGTTTATATTTAAAGGATAACGATTATAAATTTCTTAGTGTACATTTTTAAAAAAAAAGCTAACAGTGGAATTCTATTTTGATTTAAATATAAAAAATGTGGAAATGCATGCTGTATTTCTCTTCACTGGTTGGATTAATTTTAGCCTATAAGTTAAAAGTTTATAACGGAGAACAAGATAATAATGAAGAATATTTAATTGTTACAAACAATTCGAAGATCTTCGACGAGAATTTGGACAAATTAATCAAATTAAGAGCTTTAGTTTACAAAGTAGAATGTAATAAATCATATTATGAAAGCTTAGTTCAAAAATTGTTGAATTTAGAAGTTCTGGTTTTGACTAACATGCCGTCAGTTAATGAGAGTGATATTGTTTTAACAAATTCATTAAAAGTCGTTTTAATTAACAATGTCGATTCAATAATTGCAATTCGATTGTGTAATGGAAGCGTGCAAAAAATGAATAATAAAGGTATATTTGAAGTGAACGAAATCCCTTATATTAATAAAGATGTCGATTTTATTACTATCAAAATGAAAAATATTTGCAATGTACCTATATTGGATGGCTTCGAAAATTTGAAAGTGTTACTTGTGTTAACAAACAATAACCTCAGTTTAGAATTCTTGGATATTACGATGGAAAGGAACAAAAATTTAGCATTGTTATTCGTAAGAAGTGATAATGAAGTGAGAATACGTACACGGTCTTGTCGACATAAAAATCGTTATAATTTGGATTTAAAATTCTAATTTTTGTGAGAAAATATTTTTTATATATAAATAAAAATATGTATTTGCTAATTATTAAATTAATGCTTTATTGAATTAAAACGAAGTTGTTTAGCAACACATATATTATATATTCTACATACTTATATAATACAAGTAAGAAAGTCAAATCGTAAAAAATAATTTTATCATAGAAATTCAAATTTTTTTAGTTTAATTTAAGCCGGGGGTGTTCAACCCGCAGACCGCATGCGGCTCATGTAAGGATTTTTTGTGGCCAATTAAAGATTTTGACTGCCTATATTATTTTAAATATGTGAAAAAATAAATTAAATTATTCGTTAATTTAAAAAAAAATCAAGCAAAATAGAAAAGTGTGCAAAATTATTTGTAAAGAAATAAAATATTTTAAAATTTGCACGATAAAAAATATTTTCAATAATTTTTTGTTTTACATTGATATGTGCGGCCCACCTCAGTTTAGTAATTTTTTGTTTAGCCTACTAATCCATTTGAGTTGGGCACACCTGATTTAAACTGTGTTTAGCACCAAAACAAAATCGAAATTAGTTTTCTCCGCGAAAATCATAAATATCACAGTGATTTTTATTGAAGCCCATGAATGAAGTTCATATCTGTTTTTCACATCACTGTGAGTTTCATATGAACGCTATACAAGTGCATTAAAACCTTCACAATCGATGCTTACATTTACATAATAAGTGAAGTTTACTATGAAATCACAGACGAATTTTGCATTTGTTGCGTTCGATTAATTTTACCGAGTAACCATGTTATCAAACAAATTTCGTCATACATGCCATATTATCTTGATATGGATTAATGTCAACATATTTTTTGAACGCAGAGAATACGTTAACTTATAGATCTGAATAGCAGAATCATGGATGTTCAAGAAGACAGTCTGAATTCACGCTGACTTTTAAAACATTCGTTCATTTTAATACAGCTACGGGTAAAAGAACAAATTTGCTCCGCCTTTTTTCCGATCAAAAATATTCCTTTATGTTTATGGAACGTGAGTGGAGAAAAGTTTCGGAGAATAATTTTTTGCTTATTCGAAACGATTTGAATTAGAAATTTTCTGAAAGTAAAAAATATTTTGCTTATACGAGCACAACCATTAAAACCAGAAAAAAATAACGAAAATTGTGTATTTATTATGTGAACTTTGAAATGAAACCCGGGTTTGCCGTATTTAGTAACGATATTTCCAGTAAACTATAAATATTACAATGAACATTGAATTACAATTTTTATACATAGACTGTATTACCAATTCCAACAAAAATAGTGAACATTCAAAGCGAAATAAGCTTTTGTTAACTTTTCTGTTTTAATAATATTTAACAAGGACTAATAATTATAAAAAATGTTTAATATTGCTGCTTCCTGAAACCAGTTATAAGATATTTCTCGTTAAATATACCAAATAAAAAAATTTTAAGCGACGCGATATCGCATCAGCGGACGTGAATGTGTTAACACAATGATAATGATATATGACTCATTAAATATATTTCTTTAATTAAAAATTTTATTTAAACAAAAAATTAAGCGAAAAATTTATAACGTTCACGCGTGACCAATTTTATCGTCACAATGTTATGTAACATATCGCATTTAAATAGCAATAAAGTTACTGTGATATTGGTGGTAACACTTTGTTCTTTTAATATAGTATAACAAAACATATATCATAGTTTTTTTAAAGACTTATATTACTGTAATGATTACAACTTTATAACACTAGTTAAGTTATTTAATAGTAACATATTTTTCTAGCATCCATTTCGTTATATAACGGTTATATAATTAAAATTATGGATATAATTTGGTCGAGCAAATATTCAACATGAATAAAATTATATTTTATCGAAGTGATTTAAAGAAAAAGTCCATTTTAGGTATTGAATGTTTAAAGAAATTCAAAAATAAGTGTACAATTTCACATTTTAATAATGTCATCAGTGTTATTTTAATTAAAAATCCGAAATTCTGTAACTTAATATATTACAAAGGTGACTGACTTTATAGACAAAATTGAAAAATGAAACCGAATCGAAACACTCGATGCACTGCACCGTTGGTTACTTAAGTTTTAGAGTTGGGTGGCGGCATTTGAATTGGCGGTGGCGGCTGCATTGGTTTCAAAACGGCTGGAGGTGGAATTGCTGCACCCATCGGTGGCCGAACAGGAATCATAGGTGGTGGTTGAATGCCAATCATTGATCCGACCATCACATTAGATGGTATAGGCGGCGGGCCTGCCGGTGGACACACAAGACCAGGTGGAATAATAGGCGGTCGTGTCAGTGGCGGCAAAGGACCTTTACCAATATGTGCAAATGGATTTGTTGCTATTTTTCCAGCTTTATATGCAGCCGTTGTAGCATCAATTAAATGTTGTGCTTGTTCTTCCATCCATTTTTGATAATAAAATTTCACGTTATCTTTATGCTTGCGTCCCTGACAGTGAGTTTTCCGAACGCTTGGTGAGTCGTGTGTCAAATACGTGTCGCAGTAATCACAATAATATTTCGGCATTTTTAGTTTTTAAAATTTGTCTAGATTAAAAGTGTTGCCAGCCTCACAGAGCATAGAATATTGCTCTGTGGCCACAGACAACACAGATTGGCCGACTCCATTTTGATAGGTTTTTCCCAGTTTTGAAACAGAGATGGCACAACGTTAACGATTTTGTCCAGTGTTTCTTTTCTTTGCTTAACAGTAAAAAAAGAAAGAAAGAATAAATAAATATGAGCATCTGTGCTTCTTCCCTCGAAAATAGTCATTTCTTATTGCTAATTCTCATTGAGAGTATACAACAAATTATAAATTTTAACTGTATTTTATATCATGTCTTACGAAGTGAACAATTTTCCTGCTAACTTAGCGGTGGTATGAAGCTTCGAATTTAACATTGTTTATGTAATATATATATAATTGTGATTCATTACCGTTCATCAATAAGAAAATTTTAATTAAATACAAAATCACAAAAATTTGCATATCTTTGTGTAAACACTCAAGATCTATCGAAGTACAAAATTAGTTAGCGGTTAAATTGACCTCTGTCGTATTTCTGTTGTCGTTATTGAATCAAATTTGAGACATTTCTAAAACTAAATTCTTGCGTAAAAAAAATTGCGAAATTTAGCAACAATGAAAGATTTGTAAATACTTGATCCATATATCGAAGGTGATAATGCAATGCATGTGTGTTAATGATAAGAGTGGCCGAGATTGCTCTGAAAATTATTAAACAGACAAGGTAAACGCCAATGGCGATTTTTCTTCCAAATATAATCATTATTTTTTGTTGCAATCGTTTTCAATACTACATAATAAAATTTTAAGCTAAAAGTTAAAAGAAAAATTTGTACGTAGTTGGTTAGCTGCGTTTTTATGCTTCTTTTTGTAGTACAAAAAGACGTCTTTTTTGACCTGGTTTGCCGGGAAGTGCAAAATTGTAAATTATGTTAACACATTCACGCCCGGTACTTTTTTTATTTCTATTTTCATTTTTCAAAAAAAATAGTGAAGTTTCAAAGCTAAATAAACCCATGTTAATTTTTATATTTTGATGAAATTTAATAAGGGCTAATAATTATAAAAATTATTAAATATCACGGTTTCTCAAAGCCAATTGTAAGAAATTCCTCGTTAACTATAGCCAATTAAAGAATTTTAAGTGACGCGATATCGCGTCAGCGGGTGTGGATATTTTAAAATAATTTTAGACCTTTTTTGGCGAGCAACCAGGTTGTCTTTGGCTGCGACTTTCTGTATTTTGACGAACTTGGTTGTAGCCTTTCGTAACCACTTTTTCCATCTGTGTTATGAAGGATTTAAAACGTTTGTAACGTTTTTTTTTTTAAAAATAGTTAACAGTACAACCCTGCAAACCACG
>AGDA01040659.1:0-13613 GCA_000281935.1 Mengenilla moldrzyki | reverse complement strand
GGATCCGCTTTACAATAAAAACAAAGCAGTTTTCGATTTATTGCGATTTTTTTTTGAATAACTCAAGTTTCGCGCGATTCACGAAAAAACGCCCGCTGCACGCGTAAGTCGGCGACGAAGTATACCCGCATGCCAAGTATTAATTAGTAATTTTTATTTAGTCACATTTTCATACTTTTACCCCCTACCTTTTAACGAGACAATTTTTAAAAAAATATGAAGTTAAATTTGATGCTAAAGCAAGGTGGGCAATTTTTTTTGAGTGCGGGCCAAAATGGAATTTTTAGTCTCTCGCGGGCTGGAAGACTTCACTGCGTAAACTTTGCACGCGTAAATTATTTGGGTGGATTTTTTCTGCCCAATTTTTTTAACAAAATAATTATAAGTAACATTTTAAAGCATTTGAACCATTGATTTTGACAGTTAATAATAAACAATAGATATAATAAATTATCTTGAGGGCACATGCGAAAAATTTATGCCTAGTAAAATTTATTACGTAATTTTTGAAGAAATTATTTGCTATATTAAATTAATCGACATTAAATAAATTTAATAAAGAAAGATTTTATTTTGTTATTTATTTGTATCTTAACGGTAGAAAAAACTGCAGTCGAGATTTTTCAATGGGCCGGATAAAATGAGCAAAAGGGTCGAATCCGGCCCGCGGGCCAGCTTTTGCCCACCCCTGTGCTAAAGCAAGAAATCCTGGTTTTGCTTTCGCTAATATCTGATCATGTGTTCACTACAACTTGTTCAAAACATTCATCCAGATAAAACAAGGTTGTTGATTAACGAAAATTTGCGAAAACAGAATAATGTAACACAGTAAAAAATGGTTTTCAGATTACTTAGGAGAAATTTTTGTATTCATCCCATGCTGCAAGACAAAAAATATAGGAAACAACAGATTACCAAAGCAATTAATTTTATTTTTATTGTTATAAAAAATGAAAAATTGTCGCTCGCTTTAATAACACTGCTCACATAGGTCGTCCGAATCCACGCCCTGGAGCTGGCACAGGCTCATCGCCAGAGCCGCCACCACTCTTCGGGTTGCGTATCGTTTCATCGACACTAAGAATGAGGCAAGCGGCTTCAGCAGCGGCTGTCAATGCATTGACTTTAACCACGGCTGGCTCCCAAATACACGCCTCGAAATTGTCGCTGACGTCTTCTTTCGTCACATCTACACCGAACCAACATCCCCCTTGCGCATGTTTTTGACGTAACTTATTTAAAATATTGGTGGCGTCGAAACCAGCATTTTCACACAACTGCCTCGGTATAACTTCTAACGCGCGCGCAACGGCGCTAACAATGAGCTGATCTTTGGCGCACACTGTGCGAGAATAGTCACGAAGCATACGTGACAACTCTATTTCAATAGCGCCGCCACCGGCGACCACCGCATCGTTCTTGAGCGCACGGCGCACAATCATAATCGCATCGTGAAGCGATCTCTCCGTTTCCTCAAGGAATTGGTCTGCGCCGCCGCGCAAAATAAACGTGCATGTCTTCGCATTCGGGCAGCCAGTAAACACGTTATAACGTTCAGCGCCAATCTGGCGTTCGATAAAGCGTTTGCAGCTACCTAATGCCCAATCTCCGATCTCATGCACGGTGGTCACTATTGCGCCGCCACACGCGTTCATCGTGCGCTTCATGTCAACGGAATCGACACGCCCAGCACAAAACATGTCACTAAATGCAGATTTCAAAAAATATTATAACTTATATCCAAATAATCAAACGAATGAAATATTCGCTGTTAACTAATGGGATTTGAACATGCCCTCGCTTACATAAGTTTCGAAAATCAAAAGTCCCTAGGTAACGCTTTTAACTGTTAAATTCAGATTCTGATCAAAATACACTTGTCTTTGGACTAAAAATGGTATATTTCAATTATGCTAATATTGGTATAGGAGCAGCTAACAAAAATCAAAAGTGAACACTGAAAAAACACTAAAGTCTAAAATTTTGAAAGTGTTAAATTTTTCGAAAAAATTTAATAATGTCCATTTGTAACGAAAACAAATTGTAAAAAAATTTAGTAAGAAATTTTTTTATCAATGTTCATTTTGTTGCAAAATGTTGGAAAAATTCATTTTCAAGGGGATTTCTTTATCAAATTACTAATAAAGACAAACAATAATAGCACACGTGTAGATATGTATAGACCAGAGCTTCTTAAAATTTTTCCATTCACCATCCCATTTATGATTGCGAGTTTCCTGATGACTCCATATAAATATGAAAGAAAGACAGATAATTTTTTTTGATGAATTATTTATTAGATAATATATATAAAATATATAGTTTTAAAATTTGTTTATAAACATACAAAGTTGTAAAATTGTATTTATTTATATGCCCCATTTTCATTGAAATTGAATTTTTAAATATTTAACACTAAAATCTCACGTGACCCCGGAATTTCGCTACGCGACCCCATTTGGGATAGCGACCCATAGTTTAAGAAGTCCTGGTATATACGCATATTAATAAGCATATTCTAAATAAAGGGTAATCATTTTAACAGAGTACCGAATTATTTTGGAGTTTAATTTCATGTATAAGTGAAACAAATTGATGCATTTAAAAGCATATAGCGAAAAAATCATTTTTGAGTAAAATGTGACTTTAATTTAAACACCAAAATAGCTCGGTACTCTGTTAAAATGAACACTCTGTGGATTTAATAAAACAACTGTACTAAAAATAAAGTTTACCGATCAGCAAAGTATTGCGTGGCTACATCGCCAATAGGCAAAATGGACAAAACAACATTAGCTCCCGACTTGTGCACTTTTTCCAGTTTGTCGTATAAGATCTTCCATTCGGCATCCACAACACGCTGGTATTCCTGTACTGAATCTAAACGCACCTCAGCATTGTCTCTTTCCGCTTTTAGCTCCAGTTCGATGTTTAACATTGCAATTTTACAATCCGTATAACTGTAAAACAAAAAGCAATTTATATTTCATTAAAAAATTGTTTAAATCACATAAATACATATTGGCATCTTAACATTCTAACAAATTCCCGGGGCGTCCAAGGCTAACTGTTTTCAAACTACCTTTATTCGATAAAATATTTCTTCAAATCGAAAACATCATATGTCATTTTTTTCAGGTTAGGGGAATTTAAAGTAAACATTTGCAAAGAACATCACAACTAAAGTCCTCTAGGAATTGTTCAGTTTGTCACGTGTGTGAATTATAGAATTAATGCAACGATTGAATCATAATCGCTAGGTAAAATTTGAAAAAAACTAACGTATCGATTTAATATGTACTATATGAACAAAATAATTCACAGTGAATACTTCTAAGCTTGTTCTTAAAAACTTCTTTCTGTCGTATATGAATTATAAATGTAAACTACATGTAATAAATTCTACAAAGCATTAAAAACTCAATATTCTTTTAAAATTATTGTCTATAGACTAAATACGTCTGAACAAAATTACATTGCATACGGTCACTAAACTAATCAATGCATTTTATGGAGTCCTATAGATTTCTTTTTTAATAATGGCAAGAGCTAAAATGCAGAAGTTTTATTCTGTAGCTTATCTATTTTTAATTTTACAAAAATCAAGAAAAGCCTCCAGAAACATAATGTATTTAGATTTTTGATCAAACCATTATAATTACTTGAACAAATTATTCAATAACTGTATATTTTATGTTCGTTAAGCATTTGCCAAACATAAAGCAATTAATTTTATGTTCACTTCTAATCATTAAAACACTACTATTCTTTTTAACGTATTCAAAATTATATGATCAAGTTTCTTGTAAGATACTGATCAAATGTAAAACACATTGGTTCTTACCTTTTCGGTTGCATTTCGAAACCAGCGTAAGAAAAAGTTTTTTTAAAGGCAACACCGTCGACTAAATGTGATTCCTCAACAGCACCACCAGACACCTTCTTGATCCCAATCATGTTCAGTGGTAACAGTTCGTCTAACATCAAAACTGCGTCCACGACCATCTTGGCAAACAGTTCTTTGTGCTGATGAATTAGTTTTGAGCTTAATGCCGTTGATGCACATTTCTCAAGCAATTGACGACGTTTATTTTCATCAGCACATTGGATTTTTTCGGCTAGTTCGTCGATCTTTTGTAAACAGAGTGCAAGCGATTTACGAATAGCTCTCATGATGACACGCGGATGCACGCCATCTTCAACAAACACCTTAACCTTAATACAAAAAAACTAACTTAAAAAACTTCCATAATATAATGTTTATTCAATCAAAATAATTTAATATCTACTGGAAAAATTTCAGAATATACTTCATTTTTGCTACCCACTACATTATGCATTTATTTATTCTAATAAACCTATTTGCAAAAAGGCAAATTAAATTCCGATAACTATAATTGTAATAGAAACTATATATATTATTACATATATAAAATAGGACGACATAAGTCTGTGCCTTTCCACTTGGAGTCCGAACGGAAGCATCGAATTGAATAATTCTTTTTTTCCTATATGTGTCAGCGTTAGGAGCAGGTTCGTACGTAAAAAAAAATTGAAAAAACTTTTTGGAAACATATTTAACACCTAATAATATGAAAATTGAATGAAAAAAATAAAGAAAATTGACAGCTGAGACTTTAATTATATTAATTAAAAATTTGAAGTTTGTGTCATTTAATTGTTTAAGTAGCAACTGATAAGCTGCTATATTGTAAAAATTTCCAACTTAATGGAAACGCTTGAGAACAGGACTAAGACTGTATTTTGATTAGAAAGCCGGATTTTGGTCGGATAAAGTGCAACAGCTCAGGACCCTACTTAAAAATAGGCTTTTAAATGAAAAAGTCGGCTTTTCATATTCCACAGGGGCTTTAATAACTATCTTTTGACTATTAATTCAAACTTTAATCAAACAAAGTGCATTAGCTCAGTACATTGCTTAATAACATATTTTTAAATGAAAAAATCCACTTTTCGCATTCTGCAGGGGCTAAATACTTATGTTTTAATTAATAAATCGAATTTTGATCGGATAAAATTCATTACAACCGTGTACTGCTTTAGATTTAAAAAATGCTTATGGATTTTTAATAGCCACTATTGGTAAGTTAAGGGCACTTTTCTGAGAAAATTGTGAAAAATGAACTGAACGACTTTTAATAAAATTATACTTGTGGGAATATTGTTACAGATTATTATTAGTAGATTTAACAGCAGATGTTTGGTAGATGCTAAGTAGTTTTATACTAAAACTGATATATCATTTAACGTTTTTTGTGAAGGTTTTTGGCTACAACTTACAAGAAGCATGTTAGTTGCGGAAAATAAAGGGGGTTATTGGAGGATCGTAATTGAAAACTGTGTTTTATATGCTTTATACTGTAAGCATTTTAAATATGGAAATCGCATGTTTTGAAACGATGATAAACACAGGAGAAAATATTGAAGCACACTGATGGCATTAATTTTGAGCAAGGTCTATTATCATCTGTAAACTGAGTGCTTTCATTGGATCTAACTAGAACTGTTTCAACTCTTACTGGTTAGAAGTTCAGTGCACTTTTATAGTTGGATGTTTAAATATGTACTGGATGACCTGTAAACGAAACTTAGTTATATATAAATAATTGAGAAAATGTCTTTGCACCTAATTTTCAGACGATACCGTCAAACTAAATAGTTTTTTTTTTGTTGTGTCCAATACTGATGAAACAAAATTCATGCAAATTTTTTTTAAAGGCAATGGGGACCTTAGTTGTGAAGCATTGAAATAAAATATTGTTAAATTGCTTAATTTTGAATGTTTTATTTCATCAGCCAGTAAAAAATAAAGTATTATAGTTTTTTTTAACATTTTAAACATATTAAATATTCTATTTGTCACTTATTTTAATAAAGATTTTATTAAAAACCAATAATTTTTTCTAAACGCAGCGGTGTGCGGAATAAGTCGACATTTTTAGTCGTCAAACGTATTTAGAAAATAGATAAAAAAATTATTGTGATTTTCTACAGCTAGGAAACCAATTTCGTCTATTTCTATTATACAGTTGATGACGAAACAAACCACAGCTAGGAAAGCACAGCTTTAGCAACCATTACCTGCAAGCGTCAAGTATTTATTTTATGTCTGAATTATTTGACGATTTTTTATTCCTATTTGCTCTAATGATATTCTGTTAAAAACTTGTTACTATAAATAGGAAATTAACAACTGTTAAAAAGACTGTTATAACAGTCGTCGTAACAAGTTTTTAAAAGAAAAAATTTCTGTTATAGCGCATATGGTAATTAGGAAACCAGTTACTTTTCTAAACACTTTTTAATGGCTTTTAGCAGTCCTGTGTACCAGATTGTTTTAATAGTGATAAAACATTATAGCAATCTTGTACAAAAGGCTTCCACAAGCCATTAAAACGTTTGAATATCACTTCTTAAATGTATTTTAAACCTGTTTTAAAATTTCGGCAGCAAGCAGCACCACGGACGTGGTGCCATCGCCGATTTCAGCATCTTGCGCACGTGCAACGTCAACGAGTGTGCGAGCAGCCGGATGCACGATTTCCAGCAGCCGCAAAATTGTAGCTCCGTCATTGGAAATGGTCGCGCGTCCATTTCGGTCCACGATTAGTTTGTCCATTCCGCGAGGTCCGAGAGTTGATCGCACTGCGTCTGCTACAGCATTACACGCTGCTACGTTACTCAGAAGTTGCGCACGACCCTGAGAATCGTCCGTACCTTCACGCAATACCAGTATCTGCGGTTGCTGTAATAATAACCATCCTCAATTAATTATAGCATTACATAAATATTAGTACACTTACCATTTTTTGCGGCTTTTAAACGCTTATTAATCGGAAATCGGCTTTTCACTTTAAACGCTATTATTCAGTTCGTAAACAAGAAGCGCGTGCAATCGATGTTGCCATTTCAAAATTAAAAATGTTCTAATGCAACTATTCCCAACCTGGGGTATGCGTAACCCTGGGGTTACGCCGCAGACTGTTTAGAGCTACTTCAACAAAAAAAATGTAACGGCAGCAAAACTTTCAAAAAAAATTATTTAAATAAAACTTACTGTTATTCAAAAAATAAATTATATTCCAAATTCTGTTTGTTTAACATTTTAAGCGCCACGCAGTTTTTTAGTGACTTTCCGTTCAGGCCGCGTGCGCAGCTATCATAGTAAAGAATGCTGTACTGTCAGTCACTGGTAACTGACGCGACCTGAACAGAAAGGTCGGTGTCAATCATCGGTGACTGACGTAGCGCTTAAAGTGTTAATACAATTACAAAGCAAAGAATTTTCTAACATTAAACTTTTTTATAGAAAGAAATTAATGATATAATTTAAATTTATACCCATAATATAAAATATTTAAATACGGGCTGCTATTTAATAACAGCCGCGAAATAATAAAAATAATGTTTTTGAAATGCAAATAATAAAAAACAATGAACTTTGCATGACACAAATTTTAAAACTTCTGATGAAATTGCAACAGCGTTTTTTATAGACGCTTCAGAGGAAAACGGTTTATTTTAGTCGTAACAAAACATCTATAGACGTGGGAACAGTAAATGTTTTTCACTGAAATCTACAGACTTAAAAATATGAGCGAAAAGCACTTTTCAATATAGCATCCAAAGAATGTTTATTGTTACTTAAATACATTCTTTCTCATTGTGACGTATATAGATGTTACTTGGACAGCTTTGTCACAATTTTTTAAAATGTTATTTACACGGTAAGTGTATTCAAAAATAATTTATTATAAATTAATCTCTGTAAACAAATTTCTTACCATTTAAATCTTTTTCGTTAAGATAATAACTATTAAAATTTTTTGACGTTTGAAAATTGAAATAGCACACGTATAAGCATACGATAATCATATTATGCGGAAATAAAAATATTTTACATTTTAAAGCTTCAAATCTGAGCTAAAAAATATTTAGAAAAGTAAAAACAAAAATAATAATAAATATAAAATGAGCAATGTAATGAATTAAAATAATTACAAAAGAGATAATAATTATTGATAAAAGTGGTAACTTTGTGAAATGAAAGATATTTTTATATAGTGGAAAGAAAAGAGGGATGTTTGAAAAGGCTATTGACTTGAAAAGGGATACAGTAATTGAAAACGGTTGGGAACCTCTTCTCTAGACGATAGATCTCAATCACTAACCGCGGTATCATTAATGAAATCACTTGATTCACAAACGTTTTCTACACATCGTGATTTATAATTGTGTATCTGAAATCTCATTTATTCTCGATGGAAGAGGGAGTATCATGCACAGGGCACTAGTCACAAAGGAGCTCCAAACAAGTATATTTTACATGTAATATATAAATTAATAACTAAATTATAAAACTTTTGTATCTTTCAAAAATTAAAAAAACGTTGTCTTTTCGTCATTTAATTTTATTACAATTTGACAATAAAACTATTAGACAATGGTCGTTCAAAAATATAAGAACTAAAAAAATCTATTTTATTTCGTTCAACGATGTCAAAAAATTTAAAGGAAATGCATACTGCTTTTTTTAATGCAAAACATACACACTATTACTTCACTACAATTTTTTGCAAATATATTTATAATACAGGTAGAAAAAGAAGATACGAAAACATAAATTTGAGAACTGCATTTTTATTAATTACATTTTATACATGAATCATTTAATACGTTTGATATGTTAATTTCCATTCCCCAAACATGGTGTTCGGTTAAAAAGTGTTCAAAATTTTGTTTTTTTTTATTCAATACATAGTAGTTTTCATTAACCCTTTAAGTCGCAAGCAGCGCGATCGCGTTGTTCTCTTTTGATGTCGAGAAAACCCAGACGTTTGGCGCGTTGTATACAACTGACGCTGCGTTAGCAAGCAAAGCAGGCATAGAAGCAAGCGCTATCGCAGTGTTTGAGTCTTTTCGTGTGTGTTTAGAGAAAGATCTGTCGCGCTGCTTCGTATTTTTCGACAGTATTATCGCAAATTGTGGCTTAAAAGGTTAAAATAAGTAACCTATTTCAATTGAACAGCACATGCTACTGATGCAATTTTTTTTTTATTTTCGGAGGTGTCCCTTGTTATCTGTATAAAAAGTGACTTTAAAACTAAATTAAATTGAGTCATGTTAGACCTACACAATAACACCAATATTACATAAGATTCGGGGGGGGGGGATTTTCTTCATACTTTTACGGTAATACAATTTAATCAACTGAACTCATAATTGTGCTTTATATGTTTGAAAAATTGTCTTTAGTTAGGTATTAAAATTCTGAATTTTCAATCAGATTTATTACTCATCTTAAATTTATTAATGAAAAACTTTGTGCGTGACTTGAAACTCACACTTTATAACAATAGCTTTGTGACAAAACAGATTAATGTTAAAATTAAGTATTTTAATATTTATTAAGTAGTAAGTAATTACACCAAGGAAAATATTTGGTGAAATAAGGCAAATAAATTTAATGTACTCTTGTTACAGCAATTTTTTTTAGAAAAATTAGAAAAATTGTTTTAGCTATCGTAAATGCTTTTTTAGCAAAATTTTTGTATATCCAAAGTATACCAAAATGCTTTGCTAAAATAAAATAATTTTTATCGGTTATAGCTAGAGTTTTCTCTCAGTGTACAAATCAGAGCGATTTTTTACCGATCCCTATTCGACATTTTCGTCTAGATCGAATTCTGCTTTTGCTGAATAGACCCCTGGAGGATTATTTTGACTATTTTGGCAACGTTTGCGGTAAAAATTGTTATTTGTGTTCAAAACCTAATTGTTCACTTTACCACATGTCAAAATATTGTAATACCGATATTTATGTTGTAATTAGTAATATGAAGTAAATTCTTATTTTTGACTGTTCGAAAATTTAAATCAAAATAGTTTAAGATCTAGTTAAGTGGAATTAGGTTTTCGAAAACGATCGTAGAATAGATTTTTTTACAATTTAATGTTGTAAAGTAAACAAAGAAATCATACAAAAATATATGTTTTTTTGTTATATTTGAATTTCAATAATTTTTTTTTAATTATCATTTTAATTTCTTGGTAAAAGATTCATTTTTAAAGGTAAAAATATTTTTTGTGTTTATTGAATTGTTTTTTTTATATAATTGAGTTTCCTAGGGGCCGACATAAACGAAAACTGATTTTGGGGGTCGACGAGGTCTAAAAATCGACCACTATTAAACTATTCGAACGTAGAACGTTTAAGTCTGAGCGATTTGATTATTTCTGACTCATGTTACAAGAAAACAATTATTAACAAACAGTGAGTTTTACAAATATCGAATTAAACACTTTAGTTTACTTATATTTTATTTATTATTAATAAAGACGAAGAAAAATGAAATTATTTTCCGCCTTCTATTCGTTCTTTCTGGAAATGATAAAAAACTGCTTTTGAACTTGTACTTTCAAAGGTAAAAAGCTTATTAAATTTAAGTCAATATCACAGAAATTAAAAAAAAGTTCTCATTGTGATGCAAAATTTCATACAGTTATTCTAAAAGGTTCCTAATTTTTAAGGAAAAAAGTTTTGACAACATAAAAAAAGACGTTTTTTCATAAATTAGTCTGTTCAATTTCGTTTTTCAATGATTTTAATTAATATTCATGTTTTACCTTCTCTTTTATCTAAAAACGAGTAAATAAAAAACACGATTGTAAGTAAACTAACCCCCATTTCCCTCCCCAAATAGGCCCCAGAATTGCCTCTTAAGTTTCGAAAATTAATACACATCAGAAAGTAATTAAAAAAAGATAATAAGGTTTTATTAAAGAAAACACTTATTGTTTTACCATATATTTGAAAAAAAAGCCTAGTAGAAGAGGTATTTTTAAAAAACAAATTTTTAATGACTTTTGGCACTTTTCTTCAAAGTTTAAAAATCACTTAAAATGCATCAAGTTTTGTATCAAAATTAAGTAATCTTTTCTTATTATCTCGGAACTAATTACAGATTAATAATTCTTATATTTTTGAAAGTACAAAAGGAGCTTAGCCAAAATCTCTGACATTTCTGATCTGATTGAGCTGTGAAGCCTGCCAAGCTCAATAACCAGTGCGAGCCGCACGTTTCTCCACTTGAGTGGCCAAAAGCTAAACGCCCTTGGACACGTATTCATATTGATTACGCTGGTCCGTTCAAGGGTAAAAAGCTTTTAATCGTAGTGGACTCGTACAGTAAGAGGCTAGAAGTTTGAGTAGTTAATGATTTATCAACTTCTATCACAATTCAGGTCTTGCGTAGCCTATTCGCCACCCACTGGTTAGCAGAAAGCTTAGTGAGCGATAACAATACGGCATTTACGTCCGCCGCGTTCCAAGAGTTTTGATGTTTCAATGCTATTGAGCATGCATTTACGGCCACGTTTCATTCATTGTCGATTGGCCAAGTTGAAAGGTACGTAGGGACCACTAAAACTGCGCTATTAAAAATGTTCGCCGATCGAACAACAGAAACCGTGAGTGACTGGAACCTCACATTAAGCGGGTTCTTAATGCACCAGCACGTCGTGCCAATTGCGTGGAAGTTGTAAGTTCCTCCGAACTTTTAATGGGACGATCACTTCGTACGGTCCTTGTTGCAATCCGCCCCACGCACAAAACGAAGTGTACGGCGCCACATCCCGAAACTGGATCCCCAAAATCCAAGTCTCCACCATCCCGAGAATTCGAGGTGGAAGCTCCCGATTATGCCTGAAATTTTGGGCGCGGACCAAAATGGACTCCCGCTATCATAATCCAACGACCTGGGTCTGTGACCTATCGTCTTACGACGCTAAACAGTTCGGATATTCGCATGCACAAGGACCAGTTACGCCATCGTAGCCCTCAGAACGATTAAACAACGGAAGTTGTACTTCCATCATCTGCCGTAGTCTCGTCTGTACCTCTAGACCGTAGACAAAACAAGTCCCAAACGGCTCCGAATGAGTCGCCGACTCCAATAAATTCGCCAAAGTCGTTAACTCCGAAATTATCGTGTAGATAGTCACAGGCTCATCTTTTTGTCAAATATTTTAATTTTGCGAAAATAAAATAAAAGGTACTAAACATTTGTTTTGGACAATAGCACTTTTATTATTATCATAGATTGTAATTGTTTTATAAAGGTTTTTCATGCTTTGTGGGGAAAATTTGACCTTTGGTAATTTTTCCCGTTAAATTTTTTAAACAAAAAAATAAAAAGAAACTTAGAAAATTCAAATTTTTTTAAAAAAGAACTGTTGGTTTCGGTGTTTTTAATCGTTGAAAAATTAAAAAAGTATATTTTTTAAATTTTAAGTGTCCTTTAAGTTGATGATTATAACAATCGATTATTTATAAGGTATGAAGCAGAAAATTAATAGACTCATAACTTTGCATGCTTAATTATTTTTATTATAATAACCAGTTTACTTTGAAATTGTTTTAATTAGAAATTCTTTTACTTTTAAATAATCCTAAATATAATTTTTGTAATTTAAGAGACATTAATTTTAAAAACTTATCCGTAAAGAAATTAAAACAGTTTTGTAAATTACAAACGATTTTTCCGTTGTTCATACAACAATGACCTCCAGGTGAAAACTCTTCACTCCAATAACTGTGCATGTTTAAGAAAAAATCCGCTGTGTACTTTAAAATTTTTAACTTCAGAAAACATTTTTGTACTGTTTTATAAATACAGAAGTTTGTAAAGCAGAATCACCTAATTTTTTAAAAAATAGTTAACTTTGACATAGAAAAAGAGAAATAAAAAAATCGAGAAAAAGAAAAGAAAAACAAACTTATCACAAAAGCAAAAATAGACAAGAAAAATATAGCTAAATGTTCGGAATTGCAATAAATATTAATTGTAATTGTAAAGTGGGATTATGAACAAAAAAATTTTAAGAAAATTGCAACAAAATTTAATTGGTTTAAAGAAAATTCAATAATCGTAAATTAAAATGTCAAGGAATTGTAAGATGCCGATTATACTAATCAACAAATTTGAACTTTGAAAAATCCGCCTCTGCAGTTTTATGATTTTCCGTTAGACATTGGTCTGCAAATACTTAAAATAAAAACGAACATTTTCTGTATCATTTAGTTTTTTGGAGAGGGGTAGAAATGTATTTTTAAAGTTTAAAAAATCATAGAAAAAAATCCCTTCGAGGTATATCATTAGAATTTCGTGGAAAAATAAAAAAAATCTTCGTTAATATACCCACAAAATTTCAAGTCAATAGTTCAAACAGATACTGAGTTGTTCTCAAATATGTCCGAAAAAACGCCAAAAAAACGTATTTTTTAGCAAAATTTTTTTCGTTTTTATTTTTTTAAAAAAAAGTAAGCACGTTATGACGTTAGTTATTTTAATTATTTTTATTAGAAAACATATGTGTCCGTGAACATCTGTAAAAAAATTTTTTTATATCGCAAATAGTTAGCACAGAGGAATTTTTTAAAATTTGCACTTCAATTTCCAATTTTCTCACAACGAAAAAAACAGCGTTTTGCGCAGCACAGAGTTGTCAAATCACTTTTTAATGCAGCCATTTCTTAATTGAAGTTTTTCGAACTTTTAACACAGAACAACTTTAGATATTCGTTTGCAAGT
>AGDA01040633.1:0-16767 GCA_000281935.1 Mengenilla moldrzyki | reverse complement strand
CTAGTATTTTAAGTAAAAATACTTGTTAATTTTCCAAATTTCTTCTACACTTTACCTCCTAAATTTATAAGAAAATTTTGCTTTATTATTTACTTGTGATTTTTTTATACTCGTTGAATTTTTAATAGTGTTAACTTTTTAATTTAAAATCGACATCTAATTAATATTGAAAATAACAACTAATTAATTGTTATGTCTTCAGCAACTTTCTTTCTTTTTAGAGAAACTTTTGTAAAAACTTTTTTTTACATGTTTTTTTTATTTTTCACTTATGTAAAAAAATATCCTGTAGATGAAGAAAAGAAATATAATTTTTTTAATTTTGACCAAATATTCATTAATTAACTACTCATCTGTTAACATTTAACGTGTGAAATCAGTTTTACTAAATAATTATATTACTTTTTATTATTCAGTTTAAAATTATATTTTTTTTACCTTATCATTTATCCGTCAAACACTTTGTTTTAAATATTATTTAAATTTCGTCTGAAGAAAGCTAAAATTTTAGTTTAAATTTAGACCAAAGGAAGATAGCTGTTTTATAACTTAATATTTGCTATAGTTTTAAATTAGACAAAAAACAGGAAAATCAGATCACAGTAAAATAAAGTAAAATGTATATTATAAGTTTATTGTACGTTTTTTAAATCAATTTTTAAATAGTAATCGTATAATAAACGTTGATTTTCTTAATAAAAATTATAGAATTTTGAGACGATTTTTGACATGTATTAGACGGTGTATTAAACGTATAATATATAATAAAACCCAACAAACTGTATACATCCATATATAATTTTTAGTTGTTGTTTTTCCTATACAGTATAAATATTCGCTAAATAAACTATAAAAAACGTATAAATTTAATTCACTAATAACTGTTCAATTTGACTGCATAAGAAACGTATAATCAGGGAATAATACATTGTACTATTAGATGTTTAAAAACTACCATGGAATAAACAGTCTAAATTTAATTTAAAATCTATGTATTGTACATTCGTCTATTGTAAGTATAAATTTGTACCGTATAAATTTTTAGTTAAAATTGCTAATATTAAACGTATAATAGTATTCTCTGTTAAAAGATTCAGAAAAATGTAAATTAGGTTTTTCTAACACACCTCTTGTGCTGTACGAGTTTAATTGTTTTATTTTTAAACATTAGCAACTTTTTAAAATCATATTAACTATTGAAGTATTTTATCGGTGTAATTTATATGCTTTGCTTATTAACTATTATTTTTTTATCTAACTTGATAAAAAGCAGATAGAGCATATAAAAAAATTAATTTACATTTATGTTGAATAAATATTATTGAAAAAAACTATGTTCTTTTATTATTATAAATAATAATAATAAAATATAAATATAAAAAATACACGAGTAAAAATTTCTACTTAAATTTAAAACTAGTATAAAAAATATCATTAGATTTAGTAAAAATATACTTGAAGTTAATATTTAATAATGTAAAAAAATAAGTATATTCATATACCTTTTTAATAATACAAATCGACTTTAAAATAAGTAAAAATTTTTATCTGTGTAAAGCTGTATTAAATTTAAGAAGAAAAAACACTTGTTACATATAGTAGATAATCACATTTCTAAAATAAATATTTATATTTTTATTTTAAGCAGTTCATTTCTAACACTGTAAGAACTTTTGCTAATTTTACGTGGTTATTTTTGTGAATGAACTTGTAAAACGGGGTTAGTACTTTAGTAATACAATCTAGTGGCTTTTTATCTTTCTAACACAATTCTATGCATTTAACAAGATGAATCAATAGCTTGACTGTATTTATTTTAACAGTAGTCAGCCGGAGATCATTCGATCCGAGGCTGATCATTCTTCAAGTGTTTGTTATTAATAAATGTTATCATAATTTTTAAGTGTAGTTTATATTTTAAAAAAAAAACTATGTCGCATACTTCTTTTTAAAAAACCAATTAGAGAAATATCTGCAATCCATAATTTAAGTAAATACTTGGTGAACATATTTATTTATGTAAATGAAACTGATTCTCTACATATAAATATCGTTATTTTAAATTACCAATTAAAAAGTCTAAGGATTTTTTTACGTTGCAAATCATTAACGATTTGAATAATCCCCTTTTCGGATTAAAAATAAATAAATAAAATACTTTATAGATCATTTAAAATATTGGTAAACCGTGGGACTTCGTTAAATTCAATTTAAATTTCACTAAAGTATTTGTAGAGATGTCACTTAATTTTCAAAATTATGTTCTCTATAATGTAGTTTTTGCGTAAATAAAAGTAAATTTTTATTTTTCAAGGTTTTAAATATTTGTAAGCTCTCTCTGTGTGTGTAATAACTCTGAACCTTATACTATAGAAAATACTCAAGATAAATTAGTTGAGAAATATTTTGAACATTTATTAGAGATTTATGTTTCGATTATAAAAAAAAATTCGAATATGAAAAAAGCGATTACGGAAAATAAACAGAGAAACTCATATTTATATTGTAAAAATCAAACCCAGTCCATAAATTTAATAAACTTCAGTAATAAAAGGTCGTTGTAATTTTAAATTTATATAACACAGTTATTGACCTTTTTTCTATCAAATAAAAAAAAAAAATTAATTAAACTTCTTCCTTTTTGAATTTTGATTAAATCAGAAGCAGACAAAAAAGTTACGGAAATATATATAGAAATGTGAAGGAAAGAATATTTGTTATTCAAATTGAAATATTTTATGGAAATTTTTCGGGGCTTTCCGTTGAGCTTATTACTTTATAAAAAGGCAAAAATGCCTCTCCGATGAAAGATAACTAAACTCAGAAATTAGTCAGTCGAAGTAATTTCCTGTTCAATTTCATGATTTGATGCTAAGTAGCCTTGGACAAGCTTTTTGTATAATTCGTTTATAATTGAATATCTAAAATTAATACTCTGATCAATCCTATTTAGTTAATTAAATTTTCAACAAAATTTTCACAATGAAAACTATTATGTACAATCAGTTTAATAAGTAATGAACATTATATTTTCTACGTTCATTTTTGTTCTTATTAAGTAGTTATTTTCCCAACAAACCATTTAATACTGAAACAATATGGATTCAATATGGTTGTAAAAAGAATAATTTTTTCCAAATTTTCCATACAAATTTATATAATATTTCTGGTTTACTTCCATATGTTTTAAATATTGAAATATTTATTTCCAAATATGTAAATAAATTTTATATTTCTTCTATTATGTTTCCATATAAAATCTATATGTTAAAAAATATAGATATTTAAATTTATTTTCAACAGAAATTCCAATAAATTTCCAAATTAAATTGATAATAATTTCATATAGAATTTATATAAAATCCTATAGGAAAAAAATAAATTGAATCTGTTTTTTTAAATTTTAATTATGATTTTTTAATTGAATTGTTGATTTATCATAATTATTGTATAACAAGAACAGTGCTTCAGTTTAATTGTTAAAAAAAATATAATTTTTGATTCATTTTGAATATTTTAGACGAATTAATTCAAATGTTCAGAGTAAATACTTTTGTCACTCAACTAAAATTTAGTTAATTACTAACTACTAACTTGCGTAACAAATAATGAAGGAGCTTTCTCTTTTTATAAAATTTCTACTAATACATCAGCATTGTAGCAGAAGGTAATTACTTAACCAAGACCACATTTACAGCGTTAGCTTCTTTTTATTTTAAAAGTCAAAAAATTGTTTCCCATGCCATTGACCTAAAGTTATTTTGCATACATTAAAAACAATTAGTTTTTTTTTCTCATAAGCAATAGAAAAAACTTGATTTTTATAAAAAAGACAACTATAAAAAATTGCTTTTGTGACGATTAAGATTTAGATTGATTTAGATTGAAAAATTATATAACGTTAACGCCATCTAAAATAGTGTAAGCTGAATAGTTATGTTTGGTAATTAAAAAAAAAACGGTATGTGTTGAGCACCAGGTGTTTTGCTGGTTTTGATTTGGTTCAGGTTTTCAGGAGTTTCCCGCAAAGATAATATACACAATTGTGATTCTTTTGTAGAAGTACACTCGGCAAGATAATAAAATTCGAAACATGAGCAATCCAGTAGTTTAAGCAGCATTCTATTGTGAAATAGACTCTTTAATTTATGACGTAATGAAAGTAGACATGTGAATCGCGATTCGTCAAAATTATACATCTTCTTTATGAGTTGGTTTCTCTTTTAATATTTTCTGTGTATATATGTATAGAAGGAAATTATTACCTTAAATGCCAAGGTAATTACTGTGGAAAAATTATAAGTGAAGCAAAATTGATTTTCATGTCGAATCTATAATTAATTTGATTCTAATTAAAGTGAAGTGAGCTTTTAAAAATAGATATTGCAATTTGAAACGTGCATATTGGCTTTAGGCCATAAATAATTTTTATAAATAAATTTTTGATAAAATTTCATTGAGGTTTTCTCATGGAACTTGTTCGGTAAAATGTCAATGTCTTTCGTGTCTTTTCTTTTTAAAACTTTCGAAAACCACTTTTCTTCATATGCTTGTGTCATCTTGAGAAACCGTACGGCGTCACTGATTCATTCATATGTAATTCGTTTAAATATTCATACAACAGTATCTTTATGAATAAACTGTACTATGTATATTGTATTTATTTAGTTATTCTCTGAATTTCATTTTTCTCCCATAATGATTTTACATATGGAATAAAGAATAGTAATCACTTTAAAAATAGTTTTAGTAAGTTGACTTATTAAGATGATTAGTTCATTCATTACTAATTACTATGAAAGGAAATAATATATGTCCTTATCATCTCTATACGTAAGTTATACCACTATATACTTCGAATTTCTTCTCGATCTATCCCCCCCCCCCCCCATAACAAAACGCGTTTTTCAAATTTTCCGCCATATTACTATACGCATGTGTAAAATTTGGTGATGCAATTTAAGAATCTCGTGGCGTTGTAAATACCGAGGCACAGTGGTTGAGAATCATTGCCAGGGATGAGTAACCTTTTTTATCAATGAGCTATTTTAAATTTTAAATTTTTTGGCGGGCCGCACATAAATTAACACCAATTAATAACTTACAAAGCTTTATTCTTAGTAAACACTAGAGTGAATAAACATTAAATTTAGAAAAAATTAAGTTTTCATACACTAATTTTAATGCAAAATAAGACAAGAGAATAACAGAAAAACAAGTTTGAAATTTTTAATGTGTTATTTGGCACTGTTTTTTCGATACAAGCTGATCAATATCCGCCGTAACCAATGAAATAGTTACAAGTACGTAGCTTTTTAATCGTGCATCACTCAGACTTGATCAGTGGTCATTTTTGATTAATTTCATGGTTGAAAATAATTGTTTGAATAAAGAGATCCAGTGTTACCTTTTTGTCAATAATATTACACTCATGTTTTTTAAGAAATACAAGAATTTCTAAAATTTCTATTTGATAGCTGCCTGTATGACAGAATAAAAGACAAACCTGCACAGACGCAACGCGCTCGTATTGAATGTTTAAAAATGTCATCGAAATATGAGTAGCTCGTCACAAAAATTGTTTCAGTTTAGTATGAACTACTATTTTATATTATAGATAATGTTATAGCAATATATTTATAGAAGAAAGTTAATAAATAAATTCAATTTTGGAAACCCTTAACGGGCCACATAAAAATGTTTAGCGGGCCGCGTGTTGCTTATCCCTACTATAGACTATTTACTTAAGTAATGATGGCACTTAAAATTTTCTCATTTTAAACTTTAAAAAATATTGCACTATTATATGTTCAAACATGAAGCTATAAATTGTCGATTTTCGTGTTAATTGTTTTAATTAAACAAATTTTTCGATTAATTAAATGATCTGAAAATCAGTGCTAAAATTACCTTAAATTCATATTTTTATTAAGTTGCAAATTATTAAACTGGATTTTTTTACATAAACTGTCACTGGTCTGTAGTACTGTTCAAGATAAAAAATGCTTTAATTTTTTTTTCAAAGTTTAAGTATTCTACAACTTATTACTTACCCTATTAAATTTTTTAATCAATTTTAAATTTCAGAACTCTAATTTGTACTTAAAGTCTTGTTGAAACTTGAAGCCATTAGTAATTAAAAAATCAGTGTTTTATTTGAAAGTCTAGGAAGAGTTAGGTACCAATATCTAGGTACATATGTACATACACGCACGTTTCTATTTTTTTATTATATAATATAAATATTTTTTGAGAGCCATACTCTTGATGATTGCACAAATGTTTCTATTGACATACATTAAATTTTAATTGATTTATTTCTTTTTTATACTGATAATAAAAAAATTCAGTTTTGTTTGTGTTCACTATCACTGATTTTTTTGTACAAAAATTTTATAATTTCTGTTAATAATCCCTAATATTAAGCGTTATTATATTAAAATTGTTTTGTGCTAATTAATGTACATCAATTTTGGTTGCGGTTTTTTATGGACTAAATCAATTTGTCTATCTATGTGTAATACTTTTTTTTAATAACATTCCGTAACTTTCTGTACACCAAAAATAAGCGAAAAATTATTTTGAAAATATTTTTTTATAATGAAAATTGTTAGAAAAACCATTTTTTTGGTTTAAAAAAAATTTTTAATTTTTTTATTCGATGTGTCGATTTTTTCCCACTCACACTGTCAACATTTTCTTAATTATTTGACTTAAACATGATGATTTGTTTAGAATCATAATGATTTACTTTTATTTAATTTTTGATTTTTGACCATTTTATGCTCATAGTGTTCTAGTCATAAAAATGATTTGATCATAATTGTTTTTTGTCAATTTTTATGGTCATTTTTTGATAATAAAAAAATATCAGTTTTACACAGTGGTGAAAAAAAAACGATTTGGTTATTCGAGGTATAAGTTAGAGAACAATTTACTCAAAACCCACACACAGATAAAACTTAATGAAACAAATTACCAGAATTGTTGGTAAAAGAGTGTTTCATAAAAACTACCAAATCTATTTGTAATTTTAACTTTTTTTTAAATTATTATTCTCAACACTGTTTGCAACTAGTTTTTAGGTAAATATAACCAAACATCTTGTTTAGCGTAACAAAGAAAAACTGATATGCTAATAATAGTTATCAACAGTGTTCCCTCTAATTTTTTTAAGGCTACGCGGCCAATACTTACTTTTGTGCAAAAATTGCTGATAGCTGAAAACAACTTGTGTAAATTTCAATTTTTTATTTAAACATATATAAACATACGTTTTACATCTTTATAGATTTGCATTATTTTGTCGTTTTGACAATATCAGTGCTCTGTGTCACCGTTATCAATATTAATATTGTTCATTAGTTCTTAAAGTGTTTCCTAATCGATTTTGATATGTGGAGTATTTGAGCAGAGTTTGGTTTTCTTACAATAAGTGAATTTATGTGCGCGGCAAATAATTTTTTCTGTGCAACTTTTTATACTAACCATAAAATCATTGCGCAGCCACGCAGCTTAGAGGGAATACTGGTTATTAACACGTGAATTATTAAAAATCATCAAAAACATAGTTAAAAAATGTTGGCTATAGTGTTTTTAAATCATATTTTAGTATCTAAAATTTATTTAAAAGATTTACTGTTTTGTTGAAATTTTTCATTTTTGCAGTAACTGGTTTTTCAGTTTATAAGTCAGAACTAACTGTAAACTAATGCTTGTAAATCATAAACCAGAAAAATTGTGATTTATGACCACAAAACAAAGTTTATACTCACCAACCTCATAGTGAACAAAGTATTATAAATATATATAGCTTCAAGTTTTGACTGGACTTGTCAAATATTTGTTAAAATTACCAACTATATTAGTAGAGCTATTAGATACCTACTACCTACCGAGTTGGTATTTCCATATAAAACCTACTAGGTTAGTAGAAATTAGCAAACATTTCTATCAAATTTATCAAACTTTCCTTGTGTGCATTCGTTTATGAAAAAATGTTATGTAATTTTAATGCCCCATTCAAAGGCAGCCATTGCTTGGTTTTCAAAAACCTTTAGATTGCTTAGTGAAAAATTGGCAATTATAATTAACTTATGAGCAAAAAACAGATTCCGTGATTAATTTATGATTAAAATTTATTTTTTTGTTAATTTTATTCGGCATGAAAATTAATGACTAGCGGAAATGTTGTGTTAAAAATATTGCATTGTTTGTCCAAAAATAGTTCTCTTAGTTATATGTTTTGGTGAACAGGGGTGCTGCTAAATATGCGAAGGGATGAAATGTTTTGATGACGACTCTGTAATAACAACGGAGGTGAACAGGTGCTGGAAACGAATGCGTTCTTTGTCCTTTCTGTTCGTCTTCATTTTTTCTTTGGCTCTGTCGTTTATACAAAGGGTGCAAAAGCAATAACCTATTTTATTAACAAACATAAACGCTGTATAAAGCGTATAAGACGGCACGAGACGGTGTGCGGTGTATATATTTGCGGAGAGCGGCTAAAAATGTGAACACTTTTTGCACACTGTCTATAAATGTTATTGATTCTTTTACTTTTCGTTGTTTGCCTCCTTTATAATCGTCGTATTAAACAGAGAGCGATCCAACTTGAATACAAGCTCATTCTCAATAAGTGAACTGTATATGTTGACCGAAACATATTCCACAAATGATAATTTATCTCATTTCTGCCATGCTTAACGCAATTATGGTTATCGTTATATTGTTGGTACCAAATTGACGTTCGATTTGCTCATTTTGACGAATTGGTGTTTTCATTTAGTTTTCCTGAAAATTACGCACAATGAACTTTCATAAATTTGATTTTTTGCTGCGATCGATTTCCGTTTTTTGCACTTTTCCGCCCGCAAATCGTCGCCAATTTCATCCCGTTTTCATTTTCATCGTTTCGTTATATTTCTTCAAATACACCAGCTTGTTACCAGCTCCTGTTTCGCATCACTAATGAATATTTTAAAGAAAACTTCATTCAGTTTTTTAAGAGTTTCCCTTTATTATGTTCATTTACCTTATAAAATAGTAATGAACATTTTTATTTGTTTGTGGTGGTGTTTATTAGTTTCCACGCTTAAATTTTGACATTTTTTTGATTAAGCTATGAAAATTATATGGTTTAAACAAGAAAATTTTCGTTTAAAATGAAACACATTACAAGTGACAATGAACTTTGTTTAATCTTTCAAAGAAGGGTAACTTATAAAAAAATCATGAGTTTAGTGTCGTGGATTAATTTCACCCTAACATATTTGATACAAAACCGATTAGTTAAACGTACAATAATATAAATTAATATTTTGAACTGTTTTAACTATTACTTATTTAATTTAATGATAGAGGGCTATCACTAGTCTTATACATAAGTATTTAGCTTAAGTATTTTTGCAGTGTATAGTATGATTTTTTTATGAAAAAAAATTATTAATAAATATTCACTGAAAAAAATATTTTAAATTTTTAACCAATAAATTGCTTATTAACTTTTATTTTAAAAAAGCTATTAATAATATGAAAGTTTTTATTACATTAATGAACAGCTTCATTAAATTTCATTTTTTAATAAATGTGTTTATAAATTTAATAAAAACGTTTATAACATTATGAAATTTGTTGTACTATTAATAAAAAAGCTTATTGGTTGAAAAATAATAAAATTTTATTAATTTTTTTATTAAAAAATGTATCTTATTTTTTTCAGTGTTAAAACTTTTATTTTACAAAGATAAGAGTAATGATTCTAAGAAATCCTATTTACTTGCTTATACATAATAACTTTTAGAAAGTAGTATTTTGAACTTAAGAATCCAAAGAAGTTTTTTCAAAACTAAGCACAAATTTTCCATTTATATAAATAATTAGATATGCTTTTACTAGTTTAAACTTTATTTGCTTATAATATCTAACTTTTTTGCTAATTGAAAGTAAAATTTGCATTTACTTTTGTCAAAATTTGGTTTGCCACTGCTCATATTAGTTTTTAATACAATTTCAAATACTTAATAGCTTGTTTGTAAATAAGACTACACATATACGCATACACTATACACATATACTTTTCTACCACTATAAAATGATTTTTTGGATGCATTTAAGAATGGAGTTCCCAAAAAATATATATGGCATATTTAAATATAAGATCATTGTAAATTATATATTAAAACGTGTTGTAATTTAGATTTCAGAAAAAATTTGATCCATAATAGTTATTTTCCTCATTAATACATCAACTTAATTTAAAAATTATATGCTATTTAACGAAAAAAGGTTTTGTTGGTCCCAAGAACAATGCAATATATCCCAAAGTCGTTTTAATATTGTGCTGAAGTTAGTAATGTGTTTAAAACATAGAAATTTGAATCAATGACTTCTTGTTAACGGTACTTTTTTCCTTGTGTGGAAAGTTTGTTTCTCTAAAAATGTACTGTTATATTTTTAGCAATAACTTTTAGGCTAATTTGTTGATTTTCCCGTTTTTCAATTTAAATTCAAAGAAAAATGTTTTTTTAAATCTTCAGTAAATTTGTGAAAATTGAATTGAGATATAATGCTGTTACTGTAAAAGTTCAACATTATATTCATTTAATATTTCATTTTGAGAAATAGTAATCACAGTAGTTTCATGTTTTTAAAGTGTCAAAAAGCTTATTTGAAATATAATGAAATTTCATCGGTTTACATTTTTTATTTGTTGATTAAATACTTTATTAATATGTATGGAAAAGGGTGCATAAACTCTAAGAAGTTCAAAGAAAAAATCTAAAAAAATATTAAAGCTTCTTAAATGTTAGAAACTTTTAAAAAAATCAAAATTTAATTTCAGATGAAAAGTCTACACTTTTAGTATCAAAAATATGTTATATACCTTTTTTTAAGTAATATAAATTTAAATTAATTAAAAAACTCATGAAATTAATGACTTTATAAAAAAATAATGAAGTATATTAAAATTTTAATAGATTTTTTATTAAAATTAATTCAGTGATTAAATTGAAATCATTTATATAAAAAAAAAATTCAATATTTTACTATATTGATGAAAATATTTCATAAATATAAAATAAATTTTATTTTTCTCTATAATTTCAATATTAGTTTATACTAGAAATTAATGAAATGAAAATTGTTATAAAAATTTTGGTAGATAATTCTTTCTTAGTGTAATGAAAAATACTTTAAGTTTTAATTTTTATTTACTAGTAAATAATGATAAAAACAAACATTGTTTAGTTGTTTATAAGCAAAATTTTAGTAGTTATTTTGAATATATTACGTATGAAAGTACAGTGTGATCAGTGATAAAAGCTAATCTTTTTAACTTTTTCGAAAACTTGACAATTGAATCTCAAGGATTGTAAATAAAAATTTTATTATTAGGGCATTGGAAGCGTATACTAAGAAAAAAAGTAGCAAAAACCGTTAAAAAATGATTTCAAATTGAAGGTTTGTTGTTTGTTATAAGAAACGTTTAAAAATAAGTATATTTATATTGAAATCAACAAAAAGAGTTAGTAAAAATAATTGAAATTGCTTTGTTGTCACTTTTTTACTAACTTTTTAGTTAAATCGACTAAGTATTTTCTTAGTGTACGATTTTTGTTGCGAACTCTGAATCCCACTCTTTAGTTTCTGACTCTGACTTTATTGAAAACTCTAATTTCAGGAATTTGACTCTGATATTTAATTTCATGTTTATTGATTTCAATAACAAATTAATATTGGTTCTAAATTTATATTGTTTTGAATTATGTATTAATTTTTTAGTAATAGTGTCGCTTAATCATTAGAAAAGGTAAATTTGTAATTGTCTTCTTTTCATTAAAAAAAATCTTAAATTTAAATCATTTAGATATTACAATTTTAATATAAAAAAGTAATTATGATTTCCGTTTCTGAAAATCTAATACATATTACTCCGTTGTTCGGAGTCTTACTTATGATTAATTTTGAATGTGTTTGTAGAAACTGATTTTGCGTTTGTTAATTATTTTGTTGTAATTTCTCATTACCTTTATTTCCGAGAACAATTTTTACCAACTGAAACAATTAACTTAAATAAGTTTTCATGTCCCTTTAAACTGGTTTTACCCTAAATTAACTGTATTCTGTTAATTATCAATTTGCCAACCTCTTTACCTGCATTATATAAATATCGGTGCATGAAATATTGTAAGTGCTTTTCGATTTTGAACGTGCTAATGTGCATTTGATAAAAAATAAAGATCACTTGTTTTTGTGTAAACGCGTGTACTTCTTTCCATTCTCTAACACCCTTTTTTCAAAAATGGTAAGTAATATGTCTGCTTAACATAAATTGTAATTAATCTTAATATTTATAATTTGATTTTCACCTAAGTATTCTAAAAGCTTAAATCCTCTTTTAAGTCTTAAAATCGTATTTTGGTTTTGATTTTAATAGAAATCTAGTTTAATTGTTTTCATTAATAAAATCTTGAAAACTTTTGTTAGATTTTTACAAAGGATAACATCAATTAAAAAAAAACTTGGATATCTTTGGAGCTATTTGTAAAGCTACACTCACAAAAATATATACTCACTGAAAAGAGCTTTAAAACTGTAAAAAATCTTTACTTAAGTACATTAGAAACGATTTCTTACTTTTTCTACCAAGCAAAATGATAATTTGTAAAAATGATTTAAATTCACAGATCAAGTATATACCCGTATAGCATAAATGGTGTATTAAACGATCTAAATTTACATTAAATTAGATCGTTTAATAGATGATACTATTATATGTTTATTATTTGCAATTTCAACAAAAAAATTTATACGGAGGATTTGTATTAAGAAAATCAATGTTTATTATACGATTATTGTTTAAAAATTGGTTTAAAAAACGTATAATAAACATATAATATACAGTTTCTACTATACGGGTAGGTAAAAATGTTTCCGTAAAATAAGTTGTAGTTTTCATCTAATTATTAAAATTGAACGTATTTATTTGATCAATCTTTAATTGTTGATTAAAACTTGTAAGTTACGGAGTGTCGGACAAAATCGTTTTATATGGATAAAATCAGTTTATTAATTCTTTGATTCTTGATACAGTAAGAATTTTAGCAATAGAGTTTCTTATATTAGATAGTCTTTTGGTGTTTTATATTTTAGTAGTAATAATTAGGAAATGGATGTTAAAAAGCAATTAGCAATATAATTAGAAAATCTTAACGATTTTGTCTGATTATAATCGAAAATGTGATTAGCGAGTCTCATTAGTTATTCAAAGTGATTAACATTTATATATCTGTAATAAAAAAAAACTAGTAAATCAAGATTAGGAATTTTCTTTTATAACTATACTTATTTTTTACGCGAATTTTCATTTAATATTTAAAAAATTGTTGCTTAAAAATGCATTTGAAGTTTTTTATTTAAGTAGAAAAACTGTTAAAAAACAATATTTTTTTTACATTTCATGTTCAAGTTTCATTTCAGTATAAATATTTTAGGGGTTTAAACTTAAATAATTAGTTCTTTTTGCTATTTTTTACGCTAAAAACTTCTTTTTAAGAAATTTTAGTGCAATTTTTTTTCCAATCATTACGTTTTGAAAACAGTTATTAATAATTAAAAATCAACAATTTATTTCACACCATAGATTACCCAGATCGGTAAAGGAAAAAAATTTTCAAATTTCCCTTCGTTTTTATGTTGGTAAAAAATTCAAAAAAAGTGGCGGCATCTCTTGAAAAAATGTCCCACAATGTTGGCAAAAAAATACTTATTTATTTTATATAACATTTTTTCGATGGTAATTGCAAAGTAAATAAATTTTGTATGAATTTCATTTTAACAACTGTTTTTTTAAATTTTCTTTATCGTTTATTTAAAGTTAAATGCAAATATTTATATGAAACGCATTTTAAACGATAACACCGGTCATTTATAGAAAAAATAGAGTAGCGCCATCAAGTTTTAAAGGGAACGCTTTGCCATTCTAGGTAATTTGTGTTTCACATTAACCGAACATTAAATTTTAAACTAATTCTATTCTCAAATGAATTTCCGATCAGATTCTATATTATTTTTCTATGAAAAACATCTATGTATGTATGAAATATAAAATATAAGTTTAAACATATCAAATACACATAATTGTTTTAAAGTTTATATTTGGTAAAAGTGACTCTTTACGTAGTGTTCAATTCGATTATTTTTAGTATATCTATGTATAACAATAACTTGTGGTAATTTTATATATAGCAATGTCAATTTTTAAAATTACCTTATGATAAATAATAAAACTCAGTAATTAAAATTTAAATGTTTTAATCTTAAAAATTGCTGTAAAATGAAACTTTTTTTTGAAGAAATCTTAATCTAGAAGAATCGAAGGTAAATTTTTACTCGTTACATATTAATTTAAATTCTTTTTTAGGTAAATCCTTCGAACACTGATCGACTTACACAACAAATTCAAAGCAAATTAGGAGATTATAATTCAGCCGTGAAGAATTTGTTAGACGTTAGTCCTAATGGTTTGATTAAGTCGTCACGACAGCAAAGTGGTGTATCGAATCCTTCAAAAAGTCATCATAGTCATCACCATAATCGACACATTGGCTCTGTAGCAATTAACAATATGCACAACTTATATTATCAACAGCAGAGTCAAGGAGTAAACGAGTTCAAAAAACCGGGCCATTCGTCATCATCGGGCGGCAATTTGAAATCTAATCAAAGCAATAGTCATCACCACCATCATCATCATGCGAAAAATTCGATGATACAGGAGTCAAGTCAAAATCCGAACACGAATTTAGGTCATTTTGATGATTGCAATAATAAAATTTCCAACAATAAGCACACTAATCGTCATTTAAGCAATAATAATAGTGTAAATAGTAGTAATAATCAAACAGATTGTTATCCGTCATCCGCAAAATCAATCAGTAAAGCCGCCAAAAACTCCACAAAGGCTTCAGAACTTGTAAGTTTAATAATTAAAAACGATTTTCTCTATATGTATACACACTATATTACTTGAATTCGATAAACAAGTTAAAAATAATTTATTTGTATTTATCATATTATTGCGAGTTAAGTTATATTTTAAGCATAAATAGCAAGCTATGAAGAATGAAAATATTTAATTCAATGTATTACTTAGTATGCATTACTTAAAATAACCTGAATATAAATACAAAACATATATACGTGTAATTCTGAAAACATGTTTTTTTAAATATTGATTTTTTTTTAATTTTTAGAAACTAAAATTCGTTTAAAATATTTAATGTAGGGCTTTAGCATGTTTCTTTTTTGATTTAGTTGGTTTTGATTTCATTCCGAATTCTAATCAATATATTGCGTTCATTTTCTTCATTTAATGAATTCTTAAATAGAAAAAAATAATAACTATTTAAAATTACGTCTTATAATAATTATAGAAATTTTTCTATTTGATTTTTATAAATTTGAAAAATACCTAAATTTATTTGAAACACATTTGTACTTGTACTGTTCATTTGTGATGTAAAAATCGATTTTTTATGCCTTATTGAAATAAATATTATAAACATTAATCTATATATTTATATATATATAAAAGTGTTAAAAATATTTTAATATATGTATTGTTCTTAATTTGAATTAAATATTTTGTTTTATTTACATCTATGTTTCTTCTTCATCTTTGATCAAAGCATAGATTTAAAAATCATGATGCTTCTATATGTAATTAATTAATTTTAGTGTAATTATTCTATTATACAAAAAAGAGTAATATGATCTTAAAGCTTAACATATAAAAATGCACGTTTGTTACTTTCTTTAAATATGGATTTCTAATTAAAATAGTAATATAAACAATATAGAAAACTAATTTTTTTTTTGAAAATTTGTTATTGTAGAATTATAAAAATGCTCAAAGACCAATGTCTACACCAATTAGAAGCAGTAGTAATACCAGTGTTGATGACATTTTTAACGAAATGATCCATATTCGTACTCCAATAAGTGCCATTGCTGAGACTCCACGAAAGGAGTCGTGTGATTCCCAGTTTGATTTCAACTCTTCAGCTCCGTCAACGGTAATCTATTTTAATTTTTAATTCATTACAGTTATACCAATTATTTTTGCTTTCTTGAGTTTTGTTTGTTTCCGTTTTTTAAATAACTTCCATTTTTTTAGTCGATTAAAAACGTCTTGAACAGCTTTCTGTTTCATTGCTAATTTTTATAAATCATTTAGTAGAATTGCTTCAGTCGTTTCAAATAACTTTTTACTTCTAGTCTTATTTAATAAAGTTATATATAAAGGAATACTGTAGCTACAAACTGTGATAACATTCATTTCATTCATTTGTGATATGTGAAAGCAAACTGTGGTGTGTTGAAAATTTGAACTTCAAATTAGAAATCAACATTGTTAATATTTTTCGAAAAGAACATAATGAAACTTATGTGCAAAATGTATTTTCAAGCTCTGCTTAATATATATAATATAAGAACTTTAAACTATATTTTTGGATTTTTTGACTATTGGAAAATCAAATTTTTAATATACATATGTGATTAATAAAAAGCAATACAAATGTTTAATTTTTTTTTGAAGGAGAAATGAAGTGAAAGCTCTTTTAAAAAAGTTAATTTTGCTAATTATGCACAAAAAGCGCAATAATAATTAATAGAATAAAGTCTACTTTAAAGTCAATTACATATCATGTTCAGTCGTTAAATAAACGCATTTTTGTACTAAACATTAAAAATACTTTTACA
>AGDA01040514.1:0-11080 GCA_000281935.1 Mengenilla moldrzyki | reverse complement strand
TTTTATTTGTCCCTTATTTTAATAAACGATTTATTTAAAATAAATAAATATTTATTAATTTTTAAGGAATGCTCCTCTCAGTGTAAATGTGTTTATTCCCAATAAGACAAATAATATAATTTATTGTAATAATTATATTGTTATTTTAAACAAAACTATCACTAAAATGTTAATGACTCCAAGGGGTCAAAAAGAGTTTATTTTTCATTAATTTGTGTACCATTTGAAGTTCGTTTTTTTACCATTTTTCTTTAATAATAAGCCAAATTATTATATGTCACTAAATTACATACTTTTTTTATCACAGGGGTCATTTTGACCACTTTAGTAGAAATAAGTATACGTCAAATGGTAGTAAATCTAGTATTAAATTAAATTCTTTTAATTTTTGATAATTTTTTAAGTAAAATATTAATGTTTTTGTGTCTGTCACTGTTAAATAATAATTATTTCTAAAATGCTTATAAACCATTCTTATATGTTATTATTGCACTGTAATAGTGTAAACAATATCAACTTTTTTGTATTTTGTTATTAAATGGAAATAAATTGAAAAATGTAATTGCATTTCACGGGTGTATTTTTTAATATTTTAATGACTTTTAATAACTTTTTTAATGCGAAATAAATAATAATTAGTACTGTTTTTAATTACTTGTTTCTCGTTTCTTGTTATATTCTATCATGTTATAGATTTGTAAAATTCATTTTTTTATTGTTTAGGGGTTTTAATTTTTTTTTTAAACTTATAAAAACATTTCACCTATTTAAAATAAATGATTATTTCTAAAATTATTAAGAATATATTCGAATGCTTTAGATCTGTATACATTTATTTGTGCAAAATAGTATTAATTTAGACTTCATGTGTTTTTATAATGAGGATTTTTGTAATGTCAATGTTTCTTAGGAACATTGTCGAATTTGAACCTTAAATTGTTTTATGTATAGTAAACACTTTATTTTAAAACGATTTCGGTTACAAGAAGATTTATGTTAAACTAACTGATTATTGTGCCTTATCTTTGACAAGAAATATATGATTGCAAATTTATATATTTATTTAAAGATGAGAAAGAAAAAAACTTAATTAACTATACAAACAACAAATCTGCAAAATGTCTATTTTTAACCAAAGCGAAACAGAATTAAAACGGCTAATGAATTGATAAAGTGCCAATGGATCGCGTAATTCTTTTTGTCTTCTTAAATGCATTTTTAAAACACATTTGCAATTTCCATACTTTTATGCAACAAAAATAAATGTGTTTCAAGATGCGGTACATAATTTGATTAAATTTAATTTGTACTTTTGGTGCCAGTTGCTTTTATTTTTAGTTATTTAATTTTTTTTGAGGATTTTCGGTATGCTAATTACGGTTACGCATTTTTCTTTTTTATCTACTATTTATCATCGATTTTTATATAAATTATTGTACTAGTTTTTTCATTAGGATTTTATTGCTAATTCGTCATTTTGCTTTTTATATTTAGTTGTAGATAAATTTAATTAGAGCATAAAGTTTTAAAACTGTCAAATTTGTCTTAATTTTTATTTTGGAACATTATAAAAATCAATTATTTTAAATTTAACGATTTACATAAAAAAAATTAGGTTTTTAACATCCATGTTATTCAAGATATTTCATTAAATTTTAGCAGAGTTTTCAGTGTTTTTTTTTAAAGATCGATACTAATTAAAATGTCAGTTATAATCGTATAAATTTATAAGTTGAATTTCATGATAATTTTTGCAAGGAAAAATTAAAATGAAAAGAGCAGTTAAAAAGTGTTATGCGATTAAAAAGAAAATTCGATTTTAGTTAATCAAAATTGAAAAGCGTAAAAAATACTCTAATTCTGGTGTTTAGAAAGTTGAGAAAAGGACTAGTGAAAAACCATCAAAAATTGAAATTTCATTATAATTGGCGATGAAAAGTGCCTAATGAGAAACTTCTTTTTTACGTCAATCTATATTTTATTATTTTTTTAATTAAAAAGAAAAGTTACCAATTCTTATTTGATTACATTTAAAATTGCATAGTGATTTTTAAAGTTAAATATTTCATTAAAGAAATGATTAATTTCTTTTTAAGGGGTTATTTATTTTAAAATTTTCCCAATTCCGTGTTTTAATTGACGGTGTTTAGTTAATTTGTTTCACCGACTAAAATTGCGAAAATAGGCTTTTCTTTTTATAACTCTTATAAAAAAAACTCTTATAACTCTTCCTTTAAAAAAAACAAAATAAAAAACAATTAACTTTTAATTAGGAATTATAAATCTGAAGCTTTCTTTATAAATAATAAAATTTAGGAAAGAAAAAACTAAATTAATGAAGGAAAATATTTACTTTTAATTAAATATGATTTAATGAAATATAAATAACCTTGCTCCAATTTTTGTCATTAGGCTACAGAACTACATAATTTTCTTTGTTAAATGCACAGAAAAACTACTTTTTTACCTCTATAGACTGTACAAAATTTCAAATTACTTAATCAGTCTTGTAGTAAGCCAATACGTTTCAATTATAGTGTAAATATTTATTTACAGCATGAATATATTCTTAATTAAAAACAGTTTTGCATATTTGCTACGAAAATGTATTTCGAAATTTACACATTCAACCATATTTTGATATTTAGTGAATTATTGGTAATTTTTATTTGCAATTAAATAAATTATTGTTTTCTATACACTTACAAAAATAGGTACTTGAACTTAGTTGAAATTCTGACACTATATGTATCTAGTGGTAAAGAGTTTTAGAGGTGTAAGAAATTTTTACTTAAATGTATTAGAAAAGATTTAATTTTTCTACTAAATGTAATGTGAATCATTTTTATTTTATATAGAAAAAAAACTTAAAATTGGTATAACTTTTGTAAAAATATAGTATCAAAACGTAAGAAGCCGATTATTCTAAAACTATTTGAACATTTCTAACAATTTTAAGGTTCTTTCAACTAGTTTCACATACTGTAAGAACTTCTACTAATTTTAAGTGGTTATTTTTGTGAGTGCAGTAATTTTTTTTCACTGTTCATCGTATTAGATATTTTTCTTATAATAAATGAAAAAAAAAGTTATGAAATAAAAATTGTTAATAGATGAACAAATCGGTTATGTTAAATGTTTCATGAAAAATTTACCGAATTTGGACAAATTAAATCATTTTTGACCGAGAATCACACAATAATTCGCCATAAAAGAATTTTATTGATTTTTAAACACTTCAGTTACCGTAAATTTAATATCCAGTAAATTTTCCGCAAAAATAATACTTTTGTATTTTTTATATTTTAACTAGAGAGTATTTTTATAATTTAAAAAAAATCGATGAGTAAATTTGGTTTTAAAATCAATTTTTAAACTTTATCATAAAGAATTATGAATATGTTACAGTTGGAGAAAAATTTATTTGGTTGTTTTAAAGAATTACTTTATAAAGTGTTTGATTTGGTAAACATTTTGAAACGACTCCCTATTGCATCAGTTAAGAATGCAATGAAAATTTTATTATGTAGCTTTTATCTTCGATTTTAACTTTGATACTTGCCATTTGAGTTTTTTTCTAGATGGAGAAAAACTTTGTTTTTATAAAGAGCTTAGTTTTTAAAGAATATTTTTTTTAGTTTGAAAGGTTTTAAGAGAAAAAACATACTTTGAGTTGATTGTGAAATTGGTTAGATGGCGAAAAAACTTTAAATTACTTTATAAACACGATTTTTTTAAAAAAATTAAAAACTGTGTGCATCATAAGCATATTTTTTTAAATAAATGAATTTTGGTTATGATTAAAAAATCGACGTTAAACTTTGTTAGGAAACAAATTTTTAATTTTAACTTTGACTTTGATAAAAAGATCCTTGGTGTGTATATTTACATGATAAAAACTATTATTCATTCATTTAAAACTTTGAACTTACGCTCTTAAAAAAATTACAATAATCTGAGAAATATTGAGGTATGTTTAAAACAATTCCCAACAAACCATATAGAAAAATTTATTATAATTTTCTTATATGGGATTCTATATGAATTTTATATGAAATTATAGATTTTACATGTGGAAACAGAAGAGAATAAATATAATTTTTTTTATATATTTGAATGTAAATAATTCACTGTTTTTGTAATATATATGGAAGTAAAATAGAAATATTATAAAATTCGTATGAAAAATCTGGAAAAAAAGTTTTCTTTCTGTGTCCATATTGAATCGTTATATTTTCAATATTAAATGCTTTGTTGAGTTATTTTCAAAAACTGAATTACAATACTCTTCTGTAAAGGATAAGAAATGAACAGTCTGAAAGCTTTTATACATATAATTATTTTTAGAGGTGATTAATGTCGATTACTTATTAAGGATTGAACGTTATGAGTTTTTCAAACATAATTAATAGATTAATAAGTTTTATATCATAAACCGAATTCCATTTTTTTTTAATTATAGTAAATATAATTTTATTTATTGTTTTACAATGAGTACACAAATAAAAATTTCTGCTTGTTTTTAATAGATATCTCCCAGAAATTGGGCAAGTAGAGTTGTATTATTAAAAATCATATGAATGTATATATTTTTTTGCTACATAACTATGCAGATATTAATTTTTAGTATATTCTTACTAAATCTTAGATTTTTTATAAGAACAAAATTTTTTATACTAGTTTTAAATCTAAATTGACTTTTTATCCGTATAGCGTATTGTGATCACTTGACATTTGTTGTTGATGGAGAACGAAATTGGGTTTTGAATTAAATTTTACTTTTTTATACATTTTGTGCTGGGAAATTGTCTCTGTAGCTTGTTTCATCGCAATAAATATTTAAGAATACGAAATGGTACTCATTAATATTTCATAGTTCAGAATTGTTTTTTATGAAGAAACAGAACAAAAACAGTTTAATTTTGGTCATAAATTTATTTCCTTAACTTGGAGCTTTTTCGTTTTTTCTTTTTTTTTTTGGAAAAGTACGTTTGATTGTGTAGAGAGTGCTACAAGGGCTAAAGAAATGCTACATGGTGCTGATATTTATGCCGGTTGCTGTACCATTAAAATCGAGTATGCGAAGGTAAGTCTGTAAATGTTGAAAAATGAATATTGAATTTTCTTATCGGGTGAAATCTCGTTTAAAACCAAGATCACACTTGAAACACACATAAAGCCGTTGATACGTGTGCTTGTTTTTGTGCTTTTTTTAAATTTCTATTTCTTCAATTTGAGCTTGTGATAATCAATAAAAAAGTTTTTTTCTGAAAATCTGTCAAATGCAAACGGAAATTTTGCAACGATTAAGGTGATGCGTAAATTCGCGAATATTACGCGAAAACTGCTGAATTCTGTTCACTGAGGCATAATGTTTCGAAAGTGGATAAAAACGCGTTAATTTTAATTTGGTTTTGAGCTTGCGGAAAAAAAATTCAAACGCCTGATAACATGTTTGATTTACGACTCATTAAAAGAAGCTTTTGCTTTTTCCATATTAAAATTTTTAAGGCTTTCTTTCACAAATATGAATTAATTATATAAATAAATTTATGGATTAAAAGTTAAATTGAATGACAGTCACTAGAAAATTACCCGTGCGTTGAACTTCAACTTTTATTAAGCTCTGTTTACTTCTTAAATTAAATTTATAATTTTCAAAATTGGAAAAAAATGTTTCTTGTTTATTATTCGTAAAAAAAGGCCTAAATTTAATTCTTTTAGTAAATAAAAACAAAAAAAATAATTTCATTTTTTATAAGCATGTGAATTACGTAGTTTTCAAATCTAAAAAATTTCGTTTTAAGAAAAAAAAACGTGAATTAAATTGAACATTCTGCTTTGTAATTTTTATCAAACTATGAAAATAAATAGACATATCGTTTTATAATTGTTAAATTAAAAATTAGAGTAAAATTAACAATTAAAGTAGTTAGGTCTACTTGAAACAACAGCTAATTTTTTAATTATTAATCATTAATCATTATAATAGTCATATAGTTTATTTATAAACTATTACACACTATAAAGAGTACTCTCATGTAAAAAATAAAAATCTGTTTACATTAGTATTAAATTTTATACTTGTTTAAATGTAATTACGTGAAAGCAAATTATAAGGTTTGCTCGCTTCTGGATTTTGTTATTAAACACTTTTTTGAAGAGATGTGTGAAATATATTAAAAATTATTTACTACACAGATTACCTAGATCGACAAAGCATTCCCTTATATTTCTCTAAACTTGATGGCGCTGTTGTATTTTTTCTGTGAATGATCGGCGTTGTTGTCAAAAATATTTTTTTTTATAAATATTTTATTTTCTTTTTGAATAAACTTTAAAGAAAGTTTAAAAAATAATTGATAAAAAGATTTTTTTATTTTATTTATTTATTTTGCAATTGTCATCGAAGAAATGTTAAATAAAACAAATGAGTATTTTCTTGGAAACATTGTGGAAGGATCTGTTAAAAGATGTCACCACTTTTTTGAAACTTATACTAGCAGAAAATCGAAGGGAAATTTAAAAAAAATCCTTTGCCGATCTGAGTAATCTGTGTCTACAATCATTTGTATAAGCGACCCTATTCAGGAAATAGACGTGAAATTTGCTGTGTATTTCCGTAGCTAGGAAACCAGTTTCTCATATTTCTTATATATCAATTGATGATGAGAAATGTGCAACTTAATCTGTACATTGTTGCGAGACAAAAACGCAGTTAAGAAACCACAGTTTGTGACACGTGTGTTGATGATTTTAGCTTTATGTCCATAAAATTTATGCTCAGTTGCAATTGAGTTTATTACACAGACTAAGATGGCTATTAATTATAAACTGACAATAGAAATTACTAAAAGGTTACAAACAGAAAATCTTTATCGTTATTTTAACATGTTTAAAATAAACAAAATTAAATGTTACTTATATGGGAAATGTTTTTATAGTTAATTTAGCAATATTCCTTTTAACTGTCATTTTTTTTAGCAATAATTAATGTTAAATTTTTTTAAAAAAATTTTATGTCTAAACTCGGGAGAGCAGATTTCTCTAATTTATACAAAGAGAAGCCTCTAAACGCTTTTTGCAGACATATGTTTGTTAAGTATTTTAAACATTAAATAAAAAATGTTGATTTTTTTACACTGTGAATATGGGTATGTTTATACTATATGAAATTAAATTGATTAAAAAATAACTCGGTATAATCCGAATTTTTTGGCAAATTTTCAGTTTTCTTTTTTCCTTAGGCTGAACAATCTTTCTAACGGTTTAAACACAAAAGTTTAATTCTAAAGTGAACTTTTTTGAAATCATCAACATTTACTTCTTTGGTAAAAGTTTGTAAACTGTGTTTTTGTCTGTTTTTCGAAAAATAATTAAACAAATCGAATTATAAAAAATAGCCCAAGTTACTCATATTAAACACTTTGTTATGTTAAAATAAAATATTTTGTGCACTGCTTTAAACTGACTTAATTCTCTGATGTAGGTGTATTCTGTATAGGAAATTTAAAAATTAATATTTTATTAGTATATGAATTCTCTTAAAAATGAGTCTAATTTGTAACAAAGATTTTTTTATAACCTTAGAATTTCATCACTATAAAGTAGGTCAAATCAATTAATTTTATTATTATTACAAGATTTATCTGAAAAATATTTTAATATAAAGAAATTAAAATAATTTTCCAATTAATCATTTTACTCTATCAATCTCTATACTACTTATGCTAATAAATCCAAAAACGTTTTATCAGTCTTATGAACTTTAAATTTCTTTTTATAAACGTTTTTAATATGATTATTTTTATTTGTTAGCAAAAAAAATGTTATTACTTTGTCATTTTTTTATTGGATCAGCAGATTTAGTTTTAGCAATTAGTATACGAGAAAGTACAGAATTTTTCCATTTTTCACGTAAAAATGATTTACTATTTTAAACTTTGAATTTGTTAAAAATTCTTTTGACAGAAGAATTTTTTAATATTCACTTATTATTTTTATTAAAATACTTTTTATATTGAGTAAATTAAATATCTCTTCTGCGATTAGTTGTTATACCTGGGTCACCGAGCTTTCGCTCGGTCCTCATAGAAAGGGAAACATTGATATCGGTTGATTTAAAGTTTTCATAGAGTCCTTATCGAGATTGGAATTCAATACTTTTTTTTGCATTGCATTGCAACTTTGAGGAGTAAAAACATTTAGAAAATGAGTTTTCCCGGAAAATCTGATCAGATAGATCGTTTAAGAATCGCGAAAACTATATAATATGTGAGTTTCATGAAAATCGTTAGAGCCGTTTTCGAGCTAATTTATAATACATATTTTTTCAAATTCGACATAAAAATGCGGTTCCGATGCGGCAAACGCCGTTTTTATTAATACGGCATAAAGTTGGTGGGTTCTTGCGGCGAAATAATGTTTTTCTTTTTTACGGCACGCTGTTGTCTTCGGAAAATTCAACAAGTTTTTGGCGTTTTTTGGCAACAATGTACAACTTTGAAGAGGAAAAACTCTATGAAAATGAGTTTTCTCGGAAAATCTGATGCGACAGATCGTTTTAGAATCGCGAAAACTATATAATACGCGAATTTCATGAAAAATCGTTAGAGATGTTTTTGAGCTCATTTGGCACATATATATATATATACAATTTTTCCTCGTATTATAAGATTAGATAAGAAAGGATAGCTCCAATATCAAAAGTAGCTATTAGTAAGTTGAATTAATTTGTATATGTTACCAAAAATGTATCTAAAATGCTTAAATATTGTTGAGCAGTATATTAAGTTTTTTTAACTTAAGAATTCGACCAATCAAAATTCATTTGGAAAGAAGTAAAGTGAAAAAAACATCAAAATTTATCATTTTGAAGTAAATTCACGTCAATGGGAGCCAACGTGTTAGTATTTTTTATTAAATTATTCATTAAAAGTAATTTAGGAAATTAGTATTGAGTATTAATCTTTTTTATAACATTGATTAAAAATCTAAATAACTTTTTCATAGTATAATACCGACAAAATATTATTTTAAAATTATTATAGTATATTATTAGCATAATTTTAACATGTAAAGGTATCGTTTATATTGTGCTTTTTTAAACTTTTTCATCCCTGACTTTATTTAATGCTGTAAACTTTTTCGTGGTCTCAAATAAATTAATTTAAGGGCTGAATCATACAATAACAATATAGAAATCTCGCGTTATGTTATTTTACTGAACTCTGTTTAATTTAGATCTGTATTGGTTTTAGCTCGTGATGTAGATGTGTGCTGTCGTACTAATGTTTTTATCAATACAGAGACATAAAAATAAATAGTGTTTTCAGTTACTTTATGTTCATTCTACTAACGCTTTTTTCTCTGTATTTGAAATTTACAGCTCACTACAAATTCTCTATAGAAAAATGACTGACTTTCTTTGCGCATGTATACGTGCTGGTCGCTTGTATTTCCAAGATTTATGTTCGAAGAACAACGTTGACGCGATAATTCTGTATTATTGTTCTGTGAGATGAATTGATTACATTTTTTGATCCGTATAGAATGACATCTCTAAAAACGTAATTGAATTCTAAATTTAACGTCATTAATTTTTCTTAAGGAGCAACTTTAAAATTTGGTCGCAAAATTAAAAGCTTTACGATAATTTATTCAATGCCTTTTAGCCCCGCGGTCCCAAAATTTTATTTCGCGACCTCATTTTGTATCTCTACCTACAATTTCAGAAGCCCCTATTTATATAATGAAATTATAATTATCTTGTCGAAAAAATACAAGATTATTAAGATATATTAATATGCGCATCTAAAATGTTTGAAAGTTATTATCTACGAAACAACAATTAAAATATCATTTGTACTAATTGATATTAAAGTTATAAAATTCACAAGTAACATATTCTTTATAATTTAAAAATTTAACTTATTGCTCAAAAATATTTAGAAATTTTAAATAATACTTAAAAATATCGGTCGTTCAATAGATTGCCGAAATTTCAAATTATATAATTCAATTTGCAGAAATTCTGTTTTTAATTTTATTTGTTATTCTAATTAATATCATCCAAAAATAAATATAAAAATAATTTACATTTTTCTACAATATAGCTCGTAAATTTTGCTAATTTTTATTCTAATTTTTAGTCACATTTTTAATGATTGTTTATTATTTAAAATTTTATGTATTATTTTCATTAGTCACGAATGTATGTACACTTCTATGTTTCGGGCCCTTATCTCGTAAAAGTTCAATAAAGAAAATATTTGAATATGTAAAGTTGTGATTGGAGACAACATTTCTTTTCATCTAGAAAAGGTGAAAATCGTGTTAAACGAGATATCGATTTGCTAAACTTATTCAATATAAGCTTTTGATAAATTTCCATAATATTTTTTGGATACTAGTTAAAACTTAAGTCATTTTTTACCCAAGTTATTATTTTTCATGTCAGTTTTAATTTTTGCTTTCAATTTCCCTATAGATGAAGCTCTTTTCGAAAATCGTTAATTAACGCTTCATGTTTTTCTAGGTAAATTAGTATGATTCGTTTCAATAGTATATTGATTTCAATAATAAAACTTAATCTGTTTTTAAATTCGTAATAAAGTATTCTGAATTTTGAGACGTGGCTTAATTATTTTAAAATAAAATTATTCATGTAATATTTATAAAGATAATTTTCATCGTTAAGAAATTAATACTAAAATTGTATTTTTTCTAAATGATTTTTATAAAAAAAAAAGTTGATGTTACAACATTAAATTATGTTACTTTAAGCAAAAAAATATGTTACAAAACTACACTGAGAGAAAAAGTTAGTAAACCTGTTTAGTAAAAGAATTTTAGTAAAGAATAATAATGAAAGGTAATATTCTTTATAATTTTTTTTGTAGGGTTTATTATTTTATTTGTATACGAAAAAATAATGATTTATAAAATTATATAATAGAGTTTATCACCTTTTTGATATCAATAAATAAAAAAGTTTTTACGGAGTTTTAATAACAAATACAATATTTTTAATATTCTTTATAAAAGAATTTGTAGTTGATATTAGCATCTTGTTTTTGGG
>AGDA01040449.1:0-12041 GCA_000281935.1 Mengenilla moldrzyki | reverse complement strand
CTGTTTTTCTAATCAAAATCACAAATTATTTAAATAAAACATATAACCCTTTCAGCAATCTTATCTAGTTACAAAATTTCTTGTACATACCTTCAATGTCACAATTGCAGCCGCCATAACCATTATTACAATAACATAAACCAGAAAGACAAACTCCATTTTGGCATCCTTTTTTATCGTTGTTTACATCATAACAATCATCTAGTCATGAGAGAAATAACACAGATAAAAAAGAGGATTATAGTAACAGCTGAAAAACTGAAAGGCAATTATATACCGGAACATTTAACGATGTCGCGGTCTTCATCAGAGCCACGATAACAATCTCTTTGTCCATCGCAAAGTTTGGACAAATTGAAAATTTGTAAAAAATCACGTGAGTCGTTCAGCTGACAGCCGAATATCCCCTCCTCCAAACTGAGAAAAAACAATTCTTGGTTTTTGTTCACATGACTATGGACTTTGGTTTTTTGAGCGTTTATCTGTGTAATTAAAAAAAAAAGTTAAATCCATTAAAATATTGTTCAAAAATGTGGCAACGTTGTATTGACGTTGCTATCACAGATTACTCAGATCGACAAACCGAATATTTTTTAGTTGGCATTGATACGATTGAAAGTGGTGGTCTTTCTTACAGAACAATATACAAAGTTGTCAACATAAAAAATATTAAATTTCGCCCTCTTTTGGCGTTGATTAGCTGAAAATGAATTACATCTGTCAACGCTGTCTAAAAACAATAGTAGCGACAGCTAACGTTTATGCAAATAATATTTAATTTAAAGTTGCCGTTGTTCAACTGTGTAATCTGTGCTGCTATGTTTAAATTCAAATAAATTAAAACTTTGAAAACGTCTTTTTATTTTAATTATAGGTACACTTATTTGTTTAAAAAATCAAAAAACTGATTTTTAATTTACATGGAAATAAATTTAATAGAAAATAACTTTAAAAACGTATGCGACATCTGCATTTATTTTGAACAAAGAAAAAAATTCAAAAAAATCGATACGCCATCTACAAATTACCAGAGGTTACTAAAATCTGGCAAAGAGATTTCACAATATCTAACCAGTGCTGCCACATTGTATTCTTTAAGCATAATTGATAACTTCTAGTTGTTCTTGGTTTTTTATTCAATATAAAAACAAGTAAATGAAATGTGTAATTTAATCCTAATAAATATTAATTAACAGTTTTTTTATTGAAAGAAAAAGAATCGAATCTATAACTTAATGCTAATTTAAAGTATAAGATGACTATTAACTAATTGATTTACTAATTCTTATTACCTTTTCTAATGATGATAAAGACCTTTTTTCTGCCTTTTTCGTTTTAATTTATTGATTTTCTGCTACAACAAAAACTCATATATATTTCTCAATTCATAATTTATAAACTGAGGTTGTTATATACAGATGTTATACAACGTAAAATGTAGCGTAGCATGCAATAAACGAGTTTAGAATTAGCAAAGTTTTAAACTTCTAATATACTTCATTCCGAATTCAACAAAGAGAACTAATTTTCTGTATCTTTTTAAAATTTTAGTAACTCTAACCTCACTTAATAATCACATTACTAAACGTAGATTATTTTAGTCGCTATCACCATCTAAGGATCTTGTTAACCGGAATTAATATCACAATTTTTTAGATTTATTTATTTTAAAAATGTAACAAACCCAATTGATCAAAGTAAAATGTTTGAATAGAGCAAATTTAAGTGAAATTTTGAAATTATTGTATTGATTTCATCAGTTTAATTACAGTGATTATATACCTAGAATTTGACAAATACATTTTGTAACTTATCATAAAACGATGTGTGAAAATTTAAACGACATCTACTAATAACCTCAAGAAAACCTATTATAATTGATTCATAACTTCAGATGTAGAGTCCAATATTCACTTTGTACACTGATAAAGTTTGCTTTAGGTTACTCCAGATTCGTCATTCTGCAGAAGTCCAAAGCATGGTATCAGACCCCAAATAAAGTTGACTAGTAGCATACACGTTAATGATTTGATTATATTTATTTTAAAACAACATATTGAACAACAATATTACTATATCAGCGTGAAAGTAATTTAAATTTTAGGATAAACGGTTTAAAATAAAACCATTTCGAGTGCGTGAAGTCTCGTAGGAGACCTATTAGACGTTCACTATGTAAGATGACCAACTGTACTCATTTACTAAGTTTTGTACTTTTGTTCGCAAACCAGACTCTTTCCAGTTCCTATACTCTGAAAGTACTCATTTGTATACATTTATACTCATTTGTATTTCTAAAATATTGTTTAGATTATTTAATTTCAATTTTATTAATTAAATATTAAAATTATTTTGACAGTGATTTGAATTCCGCACACACATATGGCCGCTGTTTTCACATAATTGAGAGGCCGTATTATATACCTTGAAAGATAGATAGATACTACAGACCGCTTTTTCTAACAACGTCAAAATTACATTTGTGAAAGGAGATGGATATATCTTTCTCTCCAATATTTGTGTACGTAATCCACAGACTGATCTCTGATGTGCACTATTTACGGCATGCTTGACAATCTTGATGCATGCGTAGTATGAAATTCTTGCATGGTGTACTCTTTTTAAACAAAAAATAGTTGCTCACTTTAACTATGTGACTTTTACTCGATTTTAATATTTATATTGGGTTTTGTACTACAATATTGTAGTACTTAAAATTAAACTACTAAAATAACAAAACGAAGTTTTTTTTTAAATCTAAATCAATCAAATTGTTTTATATTAAAGAAAGACAATTTTATTTGCTAGATTACTTATTTTAAGATAAAATATTATTTAGAAATTGAATATCTAGATTTTAAAGAAATAGTTTTTAAAAAACTTTATTATTTAAAAGCTTTTTATAATATTAGATACATAACAATATTGGTTTTTTTATTTGCACATTTAAATAAAAAATAAATTTGATATGTTTTCGATCCCGCCGATTTTACCCTCTTTGAGTCAACAGACATTATTTCAGACTTTTGTACGAAAACAACGTATGTTTTACTTTTACTGCGTCTTACATTATTTTTACAAAAAATACAGATCAAAAAGAAATTTAAAAAATAACGTTTACAGCATATGTGAGCTTAGTTCTTGTTAATAACTTTATAATTAGTGTTCTAATCAAATCAATGAAGAGTAAAATAATTTACCTTCAATATCTATTGATTTTAATATAAAACTGGAAACAGATGATTATCTACATATCTGCAACAACAACTTTATAAAATTTTTCCCTTGACCATTTTCTGGATTGCGATCCGAATACGAAAATTAACTCTTTGAATTTTTTATTATAAACTAATGAAACTGTTAACGTATAATTTAGTATATTAGTTTCGTTTACTTTTGACAATAGTAATCAATAAAATGAAACTATGAGAAATATCCATAAAAACTTTATGATTGACAGTTAGATATTGGTTCATATATGTTTAAAATCGAAGTAATCTGCAGATCTTTATGGAGAGGATAAAATGTGTTTTTAAAACATAAAAAGTCATTAACCAAGACACATTTGATTCATGTTTTTTAAATTGTCAAAAATTGTAAAAAAATCATATAAAAATTTATTTATCAATTTCAAGTTGGTCATAAGTTATTGAAAGAAATGTCAACAAAAAGTATAAAACATGTTTTTTGAAATTTTTTGATTTCATATTAGAAAAAAAATAGATTTATTAGAATATTATTTACGTAACTAATATCTTAAATGAAAAATAATATTTTATTTCATACTGTTCAGGCTTATAAAAGTTAGGCGATCATTTCGGAAGTTTCAGACGCGTCTGCTCTCACAGAATCATTACTACACTCTGAATGAAAAGAGCCACGCACATTTTTCTTCAATTGCTTGATAGTTTTCAGCATTTTCGTCTTAACACTTTGTGATATCTCTGGGTTTGAGTTATCACACTTAATGAAGCCGAAACTTGAATCTGAAAGTGAGAAGCAAATCCGAAATCGCGTTTATAAATAATAAAATATTTATTAGTATAAATAAATAATTAAAACACAATTATTATTTAAAATGTAAATAAAACGCGACTGAAAAATCACGAAACCGAATAAAGTCTAGAAGAAGAAGAAGTCGAAGTTCAGAAAGTCTTTTCGTACTGCTGCTTTTATACTCGAATCCTCCCATCCTTATTTCACTAATTGCGTGGCTGACTGGTTGTGAAAACCATTAATTATTGAGTGTGACAGGTTTAAGACTTTTTGTCCAAATACTCGGTGGCTGACTGATTACGATTGTAGAATCTTAGTATATAACTGGTTACGATTGACATAACTCACGTCGATTGACTCAATTAATGAACGTTGTTGATGATTTAGAAATTAGGTAGCTGAATGGTTTTGATTATGAGTTTGAATTTTATTCAGCCATAGTTATTATCGCCGTCTTACAATGTCAACATGGGATATAACAACTTGTAAACTTTTCCAAATAATCAACAAAAACTTCTTCAGACTCTTCCAAGTTATTCTTTACAGCAGCTGTATTTGTATCTACGTAAAGCTGGAAGCATTCATTCCCTTTGTTCAGCTACGACTCCAAAACTTTAAAATCATCCCTGCATACTAAGACTTTTAAAGCTTTTTTATTGCTAAACTTAAACCACGTTTCGCAATCGTTCTCCGCTTCCATAATTCAAAACAATTCAAGTTCTAAGTCGGCATTAATTCCATACTTGTCTCTCCCATTTCATCCATTTTTTTCGCCGCAATTTACTCCTTATCCAGCTGTATCCGGCTCGAGGACCAATGTTCGGTTCGATTATAACCAAAATTCAATTACTTAAAGCAATTTCGCAATTAATTTTGTTTGCGATTATTTTTATTCTTATTCTCTCCCATAGTAACAATTTTATCAAATTGATTTATTATAAATTAAATAACGAGAAATGAACGCCTAACTTTTATTAGCCTGAACACATACACAATAAGCCAAGGGGAATTTGGCAAATTACCCATTACGAATTTCTGTCTCTTCAATACGAATAATGTAACCTACTCTGTGTTCAAAACTATTTTTAAATACTTCTTACGCATGTTTACATCCTAATTAATTTACAAGACTTGTATCGGTAGTTAAATACTTTGAAATTTGCATTACAAAATTCCGCATTAGCATAAAGCTTAACATGTTACTTTAAACAATAGTAAATGATGAAAAGATCATAAAAACGTACTAGGAAATAAGTTGTTCACTTTTAGTTGTATTTGTTTTTGAATTAAGTCACATGGAAAATGTTGTATTGTTTACAAGACTGCACGTTGACGTGTCTTCACTTGGCTTTTATCTGTGATAAATTTGAATGAAGGAAGTGTTGAGCGGATCTTAGATTGTAACATTTTGAATATAAATAGGTACTTTTGGACTGACTTCAGCAAAATTTCTAGACAAGTTCACATGTCAAGAGTTAATTGTTGAGATTTTTCTATCAAAAATAAGACCCTTATGAAAAATCTTAGAGGTTAAAAACCAGTATTGAGGTAAGAAACTGCTCAATATATTTAAAGTGTCACTTTGTCTAAGAGTGTGCTTTAGTTTAAAGGACATATAAACTTTATAAAATGTATATTTCGAAAGTACCTTTCCGAATTAAAAAATGTAATGTATGAAAATTCGAAATTGAAAAAACCGCTTACATAAAAGCCTTAAACTTTTGATTTTCCTTTACTGTAAACACCATATGCATATTACTAAAAAAGTCACATTGCATATAAAATAAGCGACGACCAGAGAATTCAATTGAAAATTAAATGAATCTTAAAAGTTCGTTAACATTTCAAGAACAAAATATTATTGAACTACTGTTATATGTGAATTAGAAAATATTTTCATATATCATTTGAATAATTACAAATAACTTATGCAACATACGAAAATAAATCCGTTATTATCTTATTTAAAGTTATCTAAACAAAACATCAAGAAATCAATTATTTTTAAAATTATTACTGACATTAAATTATTCATCGATTCGACTCACTTCGATGCGATTAAAGTTTTAATTTTTCCGTAGGTTGATACGCTGTTTTTTATATATTTTAATAAACTTTTAATAAAATTCAAATATACTGAAGCTTTTTATTCTTTTACTAAATTTATAACAAAAAGCTGTAAGGTTTCAATTGTTCATGAAATAGGAGACTGCTTAGTAAAACTTCATTAACTTAAACAATAATTACCAAAACTATTAATTATATCTATTATTAGTAACTTTTACAGAGAGTATTTTGATAGAGCTAAAAATCAGTAACCCCGGTGTAAAAATCATTTCAAACTAATACGTTAAATGTTCAAAATTACTTAAGTTTAGAACTCAAATACAACTGCACAGTTTAAAATACCTACTTAATATAGAATTAACCCTTCTATATTTCGAAATAAATAAAAAACACATTTAAGAGAGAAAAAGTACTTCATAATCATTAATATAAAAAATAGAATAATTCTACTAATGTTTAAAAAGATGTCTCTCATTCCAGAATTAGTGTCTGTCTCTTTTGTCATGTTATTTTAAATTGTTTTTGTAAGCCCGCCTTAAGTAGAGCTTAGATGGCAAATTTCTCGATAAACTTACTCGAACATATACAAAACATTTAGAAACCCTAAATGTTTGATATATGGGTTGGTAACTTTTTTTAGAATACAGCTATTTGCTCACCGTTTGCACTCTTTCAAATTTCAGAAAGAAAAATCAGGTTTACCAGCAATTTTATAAAAAAATTCAAAAATGATAGTTTTGAATACAAAAGTTTTTCGTAAAAGGTGAATTTAGTAACATAAGATAATTAAGTAACTTTTTCTAACGTAAAAAAGCATATGGTATAATTGATAGATTTACCAAAAAAAATTTAAACGAGACCTACGCTAGTTCTACTATTTACCAGCCTGTTACAGTGAAACTAAAATCATTAAATCAACACTGAACTTCGAAATGAAATCATATTTTATTAATGTATGTACTCACTTTTAGCTCAAATATAACAAGATTTTTTTAACTTTGAGCTCAGAAATAACTTATAGAAAATTTTAGTTGCCCGAATTCCGCTTTTTTGCAAATACAATTTTTTACCTCCTACTTACCTGATACTATACATTACTCTAAACTACATTAAATATATTTCTTCCTCCTTAAATATTTCACTCCATGCAAAGAACGTCAACAATTTAAAAACAAATATGTTGGAATATGAAAAATCTTGACTTTTTTCGAAAAGTGCATCAAGTTCTCATACATTATGCTCAGAACACGTGGTATGAATGAACTTAAAGCACGAGTTAGTGTTGTAGCACCGAAGCGGAAACTGATTTACAGTCAGAAGATGTCATCAATGAAAACGTGACTGTAAGTTTGTTTTTCAGGGTCTCAGAAACGTGTCTGGTGTCTACTTTATCACCAGTAAACATTGGGATTACTTCAACCCTTCACTTCAACCATGCTCGCAACACCAGAACTATCAATTAGCACTAAGAATTATTAATTAATTACAAAAAACAAAGAAGAGTTCTGTACCAGATTTTGAAACAAAATACGTGCACAAATTCATATTAAGTTTAAACTTTGCTATAAATTTTATAATTAAAAGCTTTATAAAAGCCATGCTTAATTTTTATTCTTTCTCCATAGTCATCAGTTTAATAACTTTAATTTGCTTTTTTACTCAAAAATGAGTTTTGCAGCAAAATTAATTTTGTGCTTATTAACTTTATTTTGTTCGGTTATTCTTAATTACACTTCTTAAATCGTGATTCACGTAATTTTAAATTATACAGTGCTCAGAATTGTAATTTTCTACACTTTGGAACTTCTTAAACCACAGTTTTACTGTTTTATACACGTGTTTAAATTCCTAATCAAAAATTATGTTCACCATTATTAAAATCTAAGAACTACACCTTTCAGAAATTTTCAGTATTACAATGAATCGATTTGCACTAGTCAATTTTAAAAGGCTTTATTATCACTTTTTTATCGTGATAAACTGATCAACAAGTTAATCTACATGCAAAATTTGTACCAGAAACAAGTATTAATTTTTATTTTAAGTCTGTATAAAAACCTAAGTAAACTTTTTACTTTATAATTTGTGTTAAATTCGAGTTCATACATATTGTTCAAATGTTTAAAAACATGTCTTTATAAAAATTCATTCTTTTAGGTTTCTTTTTGATAATCATATCTGGATAGTTCATAAGATCGGTATCATATTGATACCATAGATCTTACTATAAAGCCTGAAATACGCCCTAATACAAGGGTGTCCAATCCGCGGGCCATTTAAGGATTTTTTGCAGCCTAATCAAAGGTTTTGACTGCCTATACTGTTTTAAATATGTGAAAAAATAAATTAAATTATTCGTTAATTAAAAAAAAATTCAAGTAAAATAGAAAAATGTGCAACATTAATTGCAAGGTAATAAAATATTTTAAAATTTGCACGAGAAAAAATACTGTCAATAATTTTTTGTTTTATATGCATATGTGCCGCCTACCTTAGTTTAGTAATTTTATATTTGGCCCACTAATTTATTTTAGTTGGGCGACCCCTGCCCTAATACGTTAGTAAGATTACAGTTATGTCATCTTTTTTTTAATGATGTCGTAACAAAAACCCATTTCTAAGAGTATCGCACTAACATCACTGTACTATTGTCTTTATTCGCGAAAATATTATTGCATTTTCTTTAAAACACACTTTGTTATTTAATTACTTAAGTAATACATTTATTCTTTATTTCAAAACTTGCAAATTAATCTTTCCTTTAAAAAGACTTTTTGAAAAAAACAACCTTATAACATTTCAAAATATGTTTCAAGTAGAAACAATTTACAAATAACACTTTTCGAACTCTGAGCAAAAAATCCGCATTTTAAAACTTGTAACAAAGTATCTTAGACCTTTTAGCTCGGAACAATGTTTTTAAAGTTCCTAAGCTTTTGACTTTAAACTTTAAATTTTTGAGCTTCACTTTTTCAAGTTATAAGATATACTGCTATGAAATTTGTAAAATACATGTTACATTCGAGTCGCACATATCTGATTTTTTTATATTAAAGTTCAAAAAATTATTACTCGAAAACTGCTTATCAGAAAAACTTCTATTTTGACGCAAAATAAGGAGAAAGTCAAATATTTTACGTCATAGTACGAAAAAAATATTGTGGCTTTTTGGATTTAAAATTTAACATTTCGGAAACCAGAAAAGATTTTTTAATGAAAATTATAATATAAGCTTGTGTGTCTTTTACATTTTTTCAAACATATTTTTTGTCGAATTATGTTAAGAAATTTCAGAAAACAAAATTTTTAAACCCCAAAAGTACATTTTTACCCCTTCCTAGAAATTAGCTTGTAAGTTTTCAAAAAAAAATCCGTTTTTCTCATATATTGAATTTATACTGTTCATACAATGAAGTTTTACCTCATGGCAAAACTAAAAGTTGAAAATTATTGGCTACTTTAATTAGCATAATTTAAATTAAATATATAATTTTTTATATTGAACGTATTGATCCAATTAGGTTAAAGACTTTGCGCTTAACTAGAAAATCATTCTGAAGTCAGAATTACGATAATGTTAAACTTGAAATCACAACTATCCGTTTTATGATGTTATATTTGTAATCTATATGAGATATTACAGCGATATTGTGTAAATGACGAATTTTTAATTATATAAAAACTAATTTTTAACTCTTTAAATTAAGTCTACGTTCACTTTTAAGCAAGCACACAAACGTCTAACTTTTTTCAGTTAGCATGCGTTGTACTTCAAAGACCATTATATTTATTTTATCTAAAGAAAGTAAAAGACTTTAATTTATTACGCACACTTTTGAGACATATTTGAAAAAAGAAAGGTACTACATAACCACTGAACAAAACAGAGGCTACCAGTAAAGTTTCAAATTCATAAAACCGGTTCGTTTTAATAAAAGTATCACATTCGGATACCTTAGTATGTCACACTGTTCATAAATTAAGCTCAACAATCATTAAATCGATTATTTCTAAAGACATTTGTGTTGCCAAATTATCTAAGTTTAGTAAAGCGTTATTTAAGCATTACAGATGATTCACATGTGTCCCGGTCGTAAATTAAACTCTTAAAACTAAGCTTCATTCTTAGACTCTTAACGGCCGTTAATTTGGCTGGAAAATGGCAGCCATATGGTCCAGAATACGCTGTGCCATCCGACTGACCATTAGTACACTTAAGATTTATAATGACCGTAAAGAGAATCGCAACCGAAAACCAACTATGATTGATGGTAGAAGAGTTATGTAATTCTCGGTGCGTGTTAATTAATCAAAGTTAATGTGGTAATAACTCAATTAAAATTAGACTCATGGTGTCTAATTAAACGTGCATATGTACTATTTGTGTATAGAATAGACCATTTTTGGAAAACTGAACTAAGTTGCTGTAAAATTTGCAATTCTTCTTTTCTTTTCAAATAAAAGTATTACGTAAGGTGCTAAGTATAATGGTAAGATGACTCAAACATTTCCTTGTATGGCAAGAGTATAAAAAGTTGGCGCAAGGTCGACCTCGAATTCTCTACCTACATACTTGACATGTTTAGTAAGTGACTTTAGTAATTTATTTAAGCTCAAGTTGCGAGTTCCAAAGTCAGTGGCCGCAGATTATATGATAAGTGAAATTTTATTGCTATCTTTATTTTAATAAATTTAAAACTATCATTGAGTCCAAAAACACTCCATGAATAATTAAACTCTAAAATAACATATATATCACTTTCTAATAATCATTAAGCTACTAGTGCAGACACAGTGCAATAATTAAGTGTAAGAACAAATTTCTCTGAGTATTTGAAACATTTAAAACATTAAAAAAAACATTTTACCTATTATATTTTATACATCTATTGTCTAAACAGAAACATGTTATATTTTCATATAACAACAGAGATAGTGTTACACCTAGAAACCCTAAAACTCTTTATAAGCATTGTTAATCCTTTTATAACTCGAAATGGCTATAACACGGTTAATAAATCGCCGAAACTTTTCAGCAACACATCAATTTATAAGAATACTTTGCTCTAACAGAATAAGAGAATTCCAAAAACCCTTTGTACAACCCTTTGTATGTTGAGTGTTGACTCTTGAGTTAAAAGGAACCAAAAATTAAAATACTATTATTTATTTCTTTGTTTTACGCTGTCCATTTTTTAATATTTTTAATAAAAATTAAACTATTTATGTCAAATAGAAAAAAAATTCAAAAAATTTTTGAAGCACTTCTTTCTACTGTGCTGATTTTGAGTTTCATACTTTTTACAAAGTATCTCTCTTGTTACAGAAGGATTATCCGTATATATAATTTATGATGACAGAAAAATATAAGTATATTCTATACTCTCAAAAAGAATTCTTGTTATTTAAACCATATATAACTAGAAGAGAGCTGATCCGGGTTTGATAACTTTTGATTTATTAGACGAGATCCTATTATTTCAGTTAGATTGATGTTTGTGATCTCAGTGTATCGATTTTCTCAAATATAACACAAATTTAAATCGTATCCATATGACGAAATTTAGAATTAGTTAAATACAGAGATTTTACGAGATTTAATTTCTATATACATTTACTTTTCAGTTCAACGAGCTCTTTAAAATTAAATATTTTAAGTACAAATAACAAGATCATTGATTACTTTTTACTGTAAAAATAATGCTGCAGAAACTTCTGTTATATTACTGAAAGGGTATTATTGAATCTCATTTGTCTAATTAATTTTATTAATTGAATAAACGTGTTGTAAAACTATTCTAATATTAGTACAAAGAATTACAAATTTAATTATTTTTTTTATTGAAAGTGGTAAAATACTTTTCTGATAAATTAATATTTAATTCCCGAAAAACCATAAGTAGTCACAGCGACGTTCATAGCGACCACACAGTTACTTTTTGTTACCACGTAGCAACGTCTCCGCGACTACGCAGCGA
>AGDA01040415.1:0-10958 GCA_000281935.1 Mengenilla moldrzyki | reverse complement strand
GGGTCACTAAAAATATGCTTTATACATTTACCCGGTGATCATTCGATTTTTAGAACAAAATTGAAGCAGATTACGTTGATCAAAGCACCACATAAAGTAATCTATTCAAGAAAGAAGTAACACAAATCCTGGTAAAAAATAAATGACTTAGGCAATCTGTTCAAGAAAGTAGCAAATAAGAAATCAACATGAGTCAAGAGACAAGAGAAATATGAGAATCTGAATGCAACGGAAACACAATTAGACCAGAAGACGAAGATGTATAGTAAAAGGAGAAACCTCTAAGCCTAAGTGTCAATGTTTGTTCTTATTTCTGATAAGATAGATTTCTTTGCTACAAAGACGTCTTCACAAAAGAATCAACAGTTAATTAAACTCTGTCCCATTGGAATAGAATTTATGAAGCTCAACACTTCGAGTAAGGAGATGTAAGTCAAATATTTGAAGGTATAGATATAAAAATGGTGTTCCATAACTATTTATCCAGCAATTTTGAAGTTGTAGAGGATAACACACTTCTAATTTGAAGATCTCTTGTGTACTATTTTTATAGAAAACAGTCGTACTCTTTTTTGATTTTATCAAATACACGTAACTGATTCATTGAATAATCAACATGTTAGAAAACAATAAGTACTTGGGATTCATTGCTATAGTGCTAGGTCCGCCTAACAAATATTGCCTGAAATAGAATGAAAATTAGTACGACTAAGTCTAAGGTAATAGTACTTTTCAGAACACACGTCCAGTGTAAATTACTAATAAATGGAGCTTGACTGATTCAGGTTAAAAAGTCTAAATGTCTAGGGGTTCTCTCACGATGGATTAAAGGGTGGATGAGGAACTGAGCTCATAGAATGGATAAGTTGGCACTATATTGCAGAAGCTTAGTCGATCCGTATTAAGGAAATCGGGACTGAGTCGCATGAATAAGCTATCAATATTTCAATTGAATTTTATTCTGACCCACACTTATGGCTATATAATTTGGGCAATGATCAAAAGAATAAAATCGCGAACACAAACGAGTAAGATGAGTTTTCTTCGTAGTATTGCTGGAGTTTCAAGACTCGAGGTTCAATGAAGACAATTTTTTATTGTCTTGAATCACCGACATCGTCCGTCTAACTCTGGTGGCCTAGCTGTAGATCTCTGCAGTATAAGTGCTGGATTGCACTAGTATTTCTACATGTGAGTAGGTTTTTTAAATAGCTTTATATTCCTCGGATCATGAGTACTATTGGTAGGAAAGGTTCTCCTTTTTAAAAGAGTTTTTCAGATAAAAAAAATCTTGTGGGTTAAAGGTTTCTCTTTATACTAGATATTTTTGATTTTTTTTTTATTTTTTTATGCTATGTTTATTTTAGGGTGTAATTTTTCCCCCACCTCTCTTAACTTTTTTTGCTTACGGTTTTACACGCTTAACTACGTTAAACTTTATTACTTTTTTAATATTTAAGTAAAAATATTTTTGAGAAGGGGCTTATTTCTATATTACTTTATAATTCAGTCCTTATGGCAAAATAAAACTTTACGACCTAATCTAAGTCTTTGTGAAAACTTAAGCCGAAATAAAAATGTAATAACCGTTAATAAACCATATACGTCTATAATCTTAAGTTTATAACGTGATCGGTTTTAGGCCGGTTTATCGGTCGCAAAACCGCTTATATTCCAAGCCACAAAGTGAAGCGACTTCTATTTTACAAAATCCAATAAAAATTGCATTATATACATGCAGACGATGGGAAATAAAGATCAAACATAGCTCGTTAATAAATTATTTGAAAAGAAGCTTTGAAGTTGAGTGGCGAAAGTTTTCATTTGAAACCGCATTGTGGTTGCCTAACGTAAAATTCGATGTAAATTGGCGAATTTTCCACGTTGCCTATCCCACTATTGAAAAACGGTGAAAAATTTTAATAAAAAGAGTGTCAATTGAAAAAATGGAAAATGCACATTGTGGAAAATTGTATCTTGTTCACGCTTAAAAAGTCCTTTGTATTTTTGTAATTTTTCCTGAAAATTTTACTGAAGTTATCTTTATGCAATTTCAATTTTTTAATATGACAAAGCATGTGTTCAGATTTGAATTTTTTTGGTTTCCAATGTAGACTTAGAGTATGGTAAAAGTTTGTGGACTTAAAATACAACATTTATCAATAGCTTTACCTTTCATTTTTCATTAAGTGCATTAAGTTCAATGACGTAGCTGGCTTAAGCCACACCTGAAGAATAATAAATTTTTAATATTGAAAGAACATTGCAACATTTTGCTCCTATACATATATTTGTTCTGTATGTGATTATAATTATTATACATTTTTTACAAATACGATGAAGGTTTGTTTAAGTAATCGGTTATTTTACTCAAAAAGCCAGCATTTAGTGTCCCTTCTAGATCGAAAATCACTTAATATGTTGTGAATCCAAATGCATCCATAATTTTATTGTACTCTGTATTAAACTGAATATATATTATTATTATTGTAATTTTCTTTATATTTTTCATGTTTCAGAAACGTAGCAACCCCTGTATACACGTACAACTTAAACTTATGAAAAGACATAAATTTTAAAATTGTTACATTGTAGCAAACTTTAAATGCGTATTTAACAGATTCCTTTTCATAAAAGGAATTTTTTTATTTCCTCTTGGCTACATGTATATACGGTGTGCGAAAATAATCGTTGCTCAATTTTTATATTCATTTATTCATATATTTGATTATGATATACTTGAATATAGTCGATATTTTAAGAAAAAAAATTAGTGTTTATTTTTCAATCTTTAAACAATGATGCGTCAACGTATCATTACGCATCCGAAATACAACCAATATATCTAAAATATACTTAAAAATAAATAAATAAAGTAAAATAAATATAGTTAAAAGTCTAAGCTAGAATTTAAATTTAGAACAGAACACACAGCTTTAAAACTGCTAACAAAGTCAGATCTTGTCCGCCTTGCAAGTACAAAAGATGTGCCACTTCTATTATGAATATATTTTTACAGTTTGATTTAGACTATAGTGCACCTTTTTTTCTTTTTTATTTACAAATTAAAATTTATTATGTCGCACTGCCCCCAAATTAAAATATATTTCCGAAAATCTGTTATAATTAAGCTAAAAATTATCCAACAATTTTTCGTTTTGATGATTATTTATTGTTCTTTGTATGTAGCATCCAGGGCATGATTTTTCCCTTGCTTACGTCTATACAAATAATTAAAACTTTGAAAATGTAAATGCACCAATTTTATTTTGAGTAAGAAAATCACAAAAAATTTAAGGTGGTACCAGGGTCGGCGGAAATGGCGTGCAACGCTTGCGGAGCATGCGGACGTCTCGTCAACGGGGCACCGTCACGAGATTCGAATATATACTATAATTTTATTAAAATACAGAATCTATAGAATATTTAAATTATAATAAATAATCTAACTTAACTATGAATACGGAGACACAAAATACATATTTTGTTTGTAATGTGATATCAGTAGATACCACACATAATTTTAATTTATCATCTTGGCAATTATTTCTCATGAAAAACAATGATAATACTTTCATAAAAGTATATTTATTTATACTAATATGATAGGTAATCTTACAACGTTTGAAAGAGCCGTCGACGCAAAATGTTGAGTTGGGCACGTTTTACGTCTGTTGGCAGTAAAGATGTAAATGTAATAGAGTTATTTGATGAACTGTGTATTTTCCGGGATATTTTTCAGAAAAATAATTTTAATATTCGAAAACCTTTTGATATTCTTAATTATATTGTATCCAATAATTTAACTTTTCCTAACTTTTCAATTGCCTTAAGAGTACTGTTAACTTTACTAGTTAGTGTAGCAAGTGGCGAAGATAGTTTTTCTAAATTGAAATTGATTAAAACTTACTTAAGAACAAATCTGTCACAAAATAGGCTAAATAGTTTGGCGTTAATTAGCATTGAAAATGATGTATGTGCAGAATTAGATGTTAAAACAGTTATATCCAATTTTTTGTGTACTAGATCCAAATTTATTAAATAGTAATTAAAAAAATTTATGTAATTTTGTATATAACTTTAATGATAAGAAATTGTTAAAAAAGTTCTAAAATAATATGGGGTACTAGGATAAAAATTGCATGCGGGCACTAAGGACCCTAGCGCCGGCTCTGGTGGTGACATCTCGAAACTAATATTAAGAAAAAATTCAGCCGCAAATAAATTAATTTTATTTGTTATGAAGCATTTACTCACAGAAATCAAAAAGACGACAGCACTGTACAGTTTTTCAAGACGTTGACGTTAATGAATAACGTAGTTCATGTGATTGCTTCAATTTTTCTTTGCTTATTCTGTGTCAAAATAAATTTCTTTTTGAGCTTAACATTTTTTTCTCTATGTCTAAAACTTACAATTGACTTCAAGCTTTGTAAACAAAAATAACTGATTTTCTGTACGCGTGTTAATGAGCTTATGGTTTGTATTTCTAGAAACTCTTTTTAAGAGACTATATTCATGCGAAACTTGTATGTTTTTGCCCTAGAATTTAAACACCATACACACAAAAATGCAGCATGACACCACTACAATTTACATGATTACTAAAATATAGAATATAAAACGCCTACTGCTTTCCTATACTTTAAAAAAGCTTAAAACTTAGAATAAAAAAAAAAGTTTCGCTTCATTGTACTTAAATGAACACTGTTTTATTATATCTGTATTGATTTTTACTCGTGACGTAGATATACGCTGTTGTACTAACGTTTTTTTCAATTTAGATAAGGGTATAATTAATCCTTTTAGTAACTTTAGGTCTGTTCTGTATTCAGAAACGACTCTTCAAAGCAACCATCACTTTTTTTTCTGTACCTAATGTTTGCGATTAACTTCAAATTCTATATTAAAATATGGTTGATATTCTGGGCGTATACATATGAGCTATTGGCTAGTATTTCCGATACAAATTACTCATACCATCTTAAAAACTAAAGGAATTTAGAATAATTTCTTCCGTTGGCTATCAGTATAATTTGTGTTTTCAATTTCTCTGTGCAAAAAAATACATTAGCGTAAAACTTTTATATTATTACTAGAAACGATCATTGCGTCCGTTTCAGCCGTAATCCACTACACCACTTCTACGTAAAATATCAAATAATCCGGAAACATCGAGTAAAGTGCATCTTGTGTGCATTTGAAAATTCCAATTTTCATTTGAATATATAAGGAAAGTTCAAATTTAGTGTTCAATAAAAGTTCAAATTCAGTGTAAAAATTAATAATAAATTGAGCGCTTCGACGTAAAGAATTAGGGTTTTATATTTATTATTCTACGGATTAAAATTCTTAAGATAGTGAATGTGATGAAAATGAAATGCTTTCAAACAATGAAAGCATAATAAATAATAAATAAGAAGCCATGCTTGCTAGGCGGGGTTGACACCCTAGAACTGCAGCCGTATGCCTTATTGTACTTCTAGCAAGCCGGTAGTTCAAAGGAGCAATTACATATATACAAAAAATTCAAACAAAAGCCCAATTTTGTTTCTTGGTAACAGCCCACCTGAAATCTTCCTGTCTCAGAATGGATATTCCAAGGTTAAAAACAGCTGCCCAGAAAGTATCTGAGAATTGCCTTCAAAACCCTACCTATATAGACTTAGCTGTTGATCTCCCCATTATTGGGTCTCACCAATTCCAAATCGTGGGAGTAGTGATCGAAAAGCTGCTGGTTTCCTTCCGACAAGAGAATACTTTTAATAGATTTTCTTATCGTAAGAAGTGATCACAAGAAAGAAGAGGCCTCGATTCTGAGGCTTGAAGTTTCTTTTTTCCCTAACCATCTTCAGCCTCATCTACTTGTATTAACGCAGCTTTCAAGGTCTAATGTCTTCCTCTTTAGAGCATTGGCTAGTTTTTCTTTTACGACTTTCCAGCGCTCAACACTGGAAAGCATTTTTTCCTTTCCAGGAAAGACTCCTAGAAAATTTCTTTTTACATGGAGGTTTGATTGGTTAATCTCCCTCCATTTTATTTAGATTTTTATGAATCTGATAGTCAACGGGTAAGTGTAAGGTCCGCATCGTCAGTGACCCGGTGATGACGATGTAAGGCTCTTACTCTAGAGGATCGCCCGGTACCCTAGAGGCTCCGTTGTTCTCATCACTCACTCCAAATAGAAATCAGCCAATCGGCACGGGTCGCTTTCACCTTAGGCTGGGAGTGAGGAAAGGGGTTGATCCGCGGCCCCTTATTTGCTTATTCAAGGCTATCCCAATGGGTCGTTCGGCTATCCGCCACCTGCCGACGTGCTCAGTAACCCCTACAGCCCCGAGATGAAAGCATAAGGAATTCTGGTAAATATACTTCAAGAAGAGTCGATTAACCAGACATTTTGGTAAACTTACTCGAATTTACACAAACACAAAATTTGAGTAACTTTTGTAGCGTAGATCAACCTATAACATAGTCATTCTATTATTCAGAGTATTTACCAAAATGCCTATAAGTGTTACAAATGATTAGTTGTAATGGAAAGTGTTTTGAAAGGTAGCTTTTATATAATAATTCCACGTTATTTAGGTAAACCTTCGCATGTTTCGAAAATAAATTAATACACATTTTTAAACTTGTACACTTTCTGACAAATAAATAGATTACAGGACTGTATTACTAAATCAAAGCAAACCGATCATTTTCAATGCATATTTTTAATATTATAAGAAACTATTAATTTATTTCTATAAGCTCACTGACTATTTTTAAATGAATAAAGTATTACATTAATCTAACCTAAACGAGTTTATTTACCGACTTTGCTTATACGAAATTTCCTAGAATGAAATTCACATTAGAAAATTAATCGACGTCAAGATTAAAAGTTTAATTTCAGTTCGCGTAAATAATAAATTGTTTGCTTTCGAAATCATTATTCTTTGAGACGCTGAAATAACATTTAATCATTTTATGCATATTTTTGAAATTTTTTCATTAAAAGATTAAGATTTGAAAAATCAATTTTTCAAGTGTCTAAGTTCGCCTCAATTTCGAAATTGTACACAATTAGGCTTAAGCTCAAGCAGACGTTTTGATATCACAAGTACATAAATCTTACAAACTTTAGATAAATACACTTATAACAAAAAATAAAAATTAGATTCTACGTAACATTTTTTTTTTTGAAAATTAGAGCAAAAATTATTTTTTTTATAACTTGATTGAATTTTGAAAAATCTGTTTACATTAGAGAACAAGTTTTAACTTTTTTGCTAAAGTAAAGCATGTGCATTTCCTGGATGCCTAGTACTACTGATTACAAAACCAAAATATTTTTGAAAATATTGATGCCAATTTTTAGGAAGAAGAGAAAACCTGTTTTTCAAACATATAATTTTTTTTAAATTGGTAAGGCTTAGAGATTCTTTTACCCTTAAACAATCAGACAACTCTTCTTAAAAAATGTACCAAAAATAATGAATATCCATTGAATGGGGCTTTATGGTAATGATTTAAAGTTGAAAAACGGGCAAAAAAATGGTGTTTTTTCAAGAGAATAAAAGTTTCATTTCACTCTAATTTAAAAAGTAGAGCTGGTACAGAAAGTCCAAATAACTCAGAATAAAATGTTTGAGTTATACGTTAAACTATAAAAAAATTCACTATAAAGTGAGTTTTCTTCTACAATTTTTTGAAAAATAACATATAAATTTCTGGAACAAAATGCAAACATGACATAAAGATTCTTGTAAGGAATTTAGACTTAACTGTCAACTTTCTCACAAAAAGCTTAACTGGCAACAATGTCAAGCTTTTGCTTTTTAAAATGTAATACCACAGAAGATACAGATACGCCGACTCCATTTTGAAAAAGAAAAACCCTGAAAATTTAAGTTGGTATTGATCGCGAAAAAGTACTGTAAAAGGTCTAAGAGAGCTTTAATTGGGAATTTTCATTGTACGTTTTTAAGAACTAAAACACTGTACCCTTATTTAAAATTTTGGCGTCATTAGTAATAAAATTACATGTGATCACTTAGAGCGTCCTTTTTTGCCCAAAACCGCTCAGAACCACTCAAAATGGAGTCAGCGTATCTTCTGTGGTAATACTAGAAATATGGTGTGAATGAAATGTTTTCCAAACAGCTAAGTTTCGTCCTAACATTAGAAGTTTTCCTTCTACATTCACTATTCTTGTAACCATGATTAAAACCCATGGACGAAGAAAACATGAACTAATAGTCGAAAGGAAAGTTTGTTTTTAAACGGGTTCTGTTATAGAGTAAACTGCGCAGGTTGCTACAATTTTGAATTTTTATTTATTTATTGTTCTTTTAAAATATTGAAGGGTTATTTGTGGCAAAACGCCGAGCAATTTTAAAAAACTGATTTTTTTGAATAAGTAATATCAAATAACTGAAATATAATTTCATTTTATTTTTTTATATTTATAAATAAAAAAAATTAAAATCCGTTAAGAGCAGTTTTATAATTTTTACATGCGCAAATCGCAATGTAGCAAAACCTTTTTGGGAACGAAATTTCCTTTGGATCACACTAATCAACAACCAAAAATATCCCTCTGCAGTTTTACGATTTTCTGTTAGACATTGGTCTGCAAACACTTAAAATGAAAATGAAAATTTTGTGTATCCTCTGGGGTTTTAAGGAAGGAGAAAATTTGTTTTTAAGTTTAAAAAATCGTAAAGAAATCCCTTTTTAAGCTATGACATAAAAATTCTGCAGGAAATTGAAAAAAGTCTTCGAAAATGTAGCCACAAAATTTCAAGACAGATATTGAGTTATTTTCAAATATGTCCGGAAAAACGTCAAAAAAACATGTTTTTTAGCAAAATTTTTTTGTCTTTATTTTTTTTCTCTAAAAAGTAAGGACGTTATATCGTTAAAATTATTTTTTTTAAAGTATATGTGTCCGTGAACATCTATAAAAAAATTTTTTTCATATCGCAAATAGTGCAGGCGAATTTTTTGAAATTTATACTTCGATTTTCAATTTCCTCAGTAAGAGAAAAAAGCAATCTGCGCTGCACAGTGTTGCCAGATAATTTTTTAATGCAGCCGTTTCTTAGTTAAAGTTTTTCGAACTTTTAAGAAACAGGATTTGAAATAAAATTTTCTACTTATTATTTGGTGCTTTTTTATACATAACTCTCCAAAATATCTCCCCTTTCTTCTTATAAATGTGAACGGTTTGAAGTTAAGTAATATTGGAACCGTTCAGAATTTCTGAAAATGGAGTACGCATATCTGTATTTTCTGTGTCAATTTCACAGTGGTATAAAATATAGGCGTTTTATGTAGCTGATGTTATTAATAATTTCAAAAAAAATTCAAAGGTACATTTTAATTAGTAGATATATATTTAGGGCTTTTTCTAAAAAAATGGTTTTCAAAACAAATATTTATAAACAAGCATACGGATTCACGTCACGGAATAAAGTACGAAATTTCAATTATCACGTATTGATTTTGCGATGTTTAAAAATCGTAAAAATTTCAAACACGCGTTTATTGAAAAAATAAAAAACATACAAATATTCTCCGTGAAAAATTAAAGGTTTCAAAAACACACTTTGAACTGAACAGTGGCCAAATATCGACAATTTGCGTGGAATTGAAACCGTGCGGCTTCTACTGTCATAAACATTTTCTGATTTCCAATTGAATTCTAACCGGGAAACTTCCTCCGCATTTTCCAGAACGTATAATACTGAAGTCATTAATAAAAAATACTTAATAGTGATTGACTCCTTTGTCAATTATTATACGTTTTTACAAATGAAGTTAAATTATTAATAATAAACCATTTAACACTGAAATATTAAAGATTCAATATGGAAGTTAAAGAATACTTTTTTCCGATTTTTCTACATGAATTATATAATATTTTCAATTGACTTCCATATTTTTTAAATAGTGAATTACTTAAGTACAAATATGCGAATAAAGCCATGTTTCCTCATTTATGTTTTCATATAACATATATATGTTGAAAAATATGCAGTTTTAAATTTATTTTCAACAACATGTTCAATAAATATCTAAATTGAAGGAATTATAGTTTCATACAGAATTCATATGAATCCCATCAAAAAACATTGGATTTTCTTACATGATTCTTTAGTCGGGGGTTTCATAGAACATGTAACCTTTCAAAATATGGCTAAAAAAGTGAACAGTTTGTATGAAATCTGATAATGAATGGTCTAGAAAAATGATAAAAAATAAATCTTAGTGATATTTACAATGTTCTGTGACGACTTTATGTTACAATAAAGGCTTTCATTAACCCTAGGTATTAATTTTATTCAAATATTGTACAATACTACCGATTCTGGGGGTTTATTGCTTTGTATAGAGAGCGTGGAAATCAGTACTGAGCAGGGATTTATAAATTTAATGATAAACTGACCACATTTTTATTAAGACAAAGCAGCTCAGATGTGTAGATTCATATACCTGTCTATAAATTATAATTTTTAAAATCTGTTTTTAATAAGAAAACATTATGACTTTTATACAGCCATATTTTTAACCCCGGCGACTACTTTGCAATAAGCTTTTATCATTTATTGAAACATTGAGGAATTTCTTTCATGAAATGCTTTCAAATGAAATCGATTAGAATAGAGAATATATTAATAAAATTAATACACTAAGTAATCATTTATCTTTTGTAAATAATACGCAATTTCCATAAATTTAAATTTTTATCAAAAAAACAAACATTTAAATATTTTAATTACACTTATAACTTTTTACTTGAAAATTGATATTCGTAATTATAACTGTTAAACATTATGTTAAGAATGTGTTTTTAAAATGTTGGTGCCACTGGGACTTGCTCGTGCATTTACATTTTTCTTTATTGTTCGTTTTCGTTAAAAGGACTTTATTTTGTGTAAAAGATTTTGATTTTTGATATTTTTTTGTGT
>AGDA01040319.1:0-10475 GCA_000281935.1 Mengenilla moldrzyki | reverse complement strand
GGGTTTTATAAAATGTTCAGCTAAATTCGCGGATTTGTTGTATTTGCTTCCAAACGGTGTAAATATGATAGTAAAGTGATTTGTTTTTGGAAACCTTGAATTAATCCTGGTGTTTTCTCAATCTTCAAAATGTCACATCAAACTGGCATTCAAGGTTGCTTTTGAATTTCTTATGTTATTATTAGAACCCGTGTTAGGGTTTCCTCAGTCCAGCTGAATGGTTTAATACGTTATTTAGGAAAAGTTTCTATTATTTTAATTCACTAAAGGCAAAATGTTAAATAACGCAGATATGCTACATTTTCAGTTAGTCAAAAGTACAGAAAACATAAATATGTTGATTCTATTTCGAGTGGTTCTGAAAAGTCCTGATCCTATGTGAACCATCGGATATCACTGTGTTGTTGAAAACACTAATTTTTGGTGATATATCACACTAGTATGATATAATTTTCGTGACATATAAATACCACTATTACATCTCTGTGATAAATAAGTAGACTCGTTTTATACCATTACTGTGATAGTCAAAATAAGTTTATTATAGTGATCGTAAAAAATGATATAAAAGTGATTTAAAAATCTGATGAAAGTCGTTCGTTCTGCTTGAAAACAATGTACATTGTAAATCTTGTAGAAGAAAGTTTATTATATATGTGATGTAAATTTTTATAACATCACAATGATAACGTTTTTCCTACTAAAAGGCAACTTATTTAAAACTGTGCATTTTCTTGTCCTTTTTGCAATATCCCAAATTATTTTCACAGTGAAATAAAACTTAATTAAATAAATGTTTTTATATCATGTGAAAAAAATTGTTCTTAGATTTCCTTTTTTCTTTGTATTTTGAATCAGATTTAGATTCAAAAGAATAATATATATAAATTCGAAATATATGAATAATTGTGTCCCTCCCTAAAATATTCAAATAGGTACCCACATAATTTTTAAAAATAAGTTTCATAATGAGAACTCCATCAGTAATGTGAACTTTCAATTTTGATAGCGAAAAATTTGAATTTGATTTTTTTAAATTGAAATTTAGTAATGTAACACTTTGGCTTTTTGTGATTTTCAGGTGACTTGAAGCTACAAAATTTTTTCAAGAAATGCCGGGATAGTAACAAAGCTGAGATTGAAGCGTTTCGAGTGATTATTGAAAATGGTAAATGCTGATAATTAATTTATTTTGATGTATAATTAAATTTAATATAATGAAAGCAATTTTTTAACCCTTTGAGTCCCAGACAGTTTTGCCAAAACACTGTCGAGAAATTCCAAGCAGTTCGACAGCGCTTATTTTCACGTTTGCTTTACTTGATATCTCTTCGTTTGTTGTACACAACGTGCGAAACGTCTGGGGTTTCTCGACATGAAAACAGATGAACTTACTTAAAAAATACTATATCAACTAATCTTTTAGTAAAGGACAATTTTAATGAAAAATTAATTACGTTAACTAAAATTTTATTTGCATTGAATAATTATTTTTCTCCGTGTGGAAATGAATTCCTTTTTTGGAAAAAATAAAGGTTTCGAATCGTTTTACAGTAACAAAATTCCATTTAGATATTTCAAAAAATACTGCCTTTGAAACCCATCGAACTCTAAACAAATATGATTAAAGACCACTAAGAATTAAAGAAGTATCTATGTTAACCAGTAGTTCTAGAATATTGTTTCTGAGTCTCTAGAAAGCTTATCAATCTGCTATAATAATAATAATAATACCAGAGATGTTAATTTTTTGACTAAATATCATGTCTCAAGACGAATTTTCACATAAAAATATAAATTAATTTTGAAAAAAAAAATAGAAAAGTTAACATTGGCTGAAAGCTACACTGACTTTACACTCGATGAACTGGCGAACATTTTAACAAATACGCAACCTTGCTATTTATTTTATCACTTGCTTCCTGAGGAAGTAAATGACTCCTCGTCGGAGAAAAATCGTTGGCTTATGTTAACTTGGATTCCGGATTCCGCTCCAGTTCGTGAAAAAATGCTATACGCCTCCACAAAGGCGACCACTAAGTTGGAATTCGGCTCGGCCTTGATCTGTCGCGAGTTGCATTACAGTAGCCGAGAGGAGCTGGTAAATGCTTTACGTGATTTGCAAGATACTTGCGCAAAGTAACCGAGCTTTGAATTACATGAGCAACGATGAATTACAACGCTTAGAACAAAAACAAGGTGAAGCTAAGCGCAGTGTGGAGCATGGCGTTGATAGCCGAACTAAAACGTTATCTGCGCTTTCAATGCCACTTAGCGGTCAGCTAAACGAAATTTTGACAAATTGGTCAAAAAACACTAACAATTATCTACAGATTAAAATAAGTTAGCAAAATTCGCTTTTTCCAGTTAATAAAGTTATGACAGTGTTGTTCGTTTTATGTACTAACTGTGTTTACTACGAACCACTTCGCGCTTTTCTGTTTTTGTGTTGAGAAAAACTAAGGCATTTTATTGAAATAAAAAAAATGCCGGTATACCTGCTTTACCGACATGTAATAATAAAAGTGCAATTGCGCTCCTTGGCGTTTTTCGACACAGTGTAACAAAAAAAAACGTTTTTTTTTGTTACAACATTTATAAAAATCATGTAGTGACCGAATCAAATCCTTTTCTGTTACGACGCTAAAAACGTCAATGGGATAAATGTGCCTTTTTTTTAATTTGGTTTTCATTTTGAATTCACGTTTCAATATAAAAGATGCCTTAAGCAAACGATGACTAAAATTTAGCTGCAGCTAAAGTTGAACAAATGTCTTTATAATTGACTATCGATGAAGGAAAAAATATTAAAGAATGCAAAGCAAACTATAATTTATTTGATAGAAAAATAAATACAAAAAAAAGTAAAATAATCATCAACAACGAAAGAAAAAAAAAATTAAAATTTCCACAACATAAAGAAGCTTTTTTAACTATTCTAAAAATAATTTCTTTGCAATATAATTAATTTTAATTTTATTTATTTTTAAATATTTGGACTCTTGCGGTTTATTATTTACGGTTAAAATATTACTATTATTTTTTATTTTTCGACTATTATTAAATAGCAACCTTGCTAATTATATAAATATACACGTGCTAGACACTTACATTTGTATTAATGCATAGTGTAAATCAATATGTTATTGTAATTATAATTAAAACGAAAAAACTATAAGCAAAAATCAAAAAATCTGACTGTAAAAACAACGTGATATCACCATGAAGCTCTGTATTTGTGTAAGCTCAAGTACGCTTATTGAATGACGACTGAAAATAATAATTGTAATTTAAGTATTTTATATGTATTTGAAATTAAATATATTGCTTTGTATTTTAATTTACGTAGAATCTTTAAAAAATATTAAAAACCACTGCTTGACTTTGTTAAATTTTAAAGTTTATTAAACGTTTAGCTCCTTATTTTATAGATACTGGTGAAGAAACAGTTGAAACGGTAAAGTATCAAACTGTTAATATAGAACATCTGAGCAAAATGATTCCTAAAGAAGGGGCTAGGTATCATTTATTTCGATTCGATCATGAGTACAATGGAGATCAGTATTCGAATGTAAATAGTAAGAATTTAATTAATATTTTTGTAGCTTTGAGAAAATAGTATCATTACTACTTTTTATTTAAACGTTTCCCAATGTTTCCTATAGCTGGTTTCTTATGAGAAAATTCCTAGGTGTTTTGGCGAATCTATCTTAGGCAGAGTTCGGTTAATCACATCTGTTAGTAAACTTACTTGAACTTAATTAAAACTTTTTTTATAGAACCTAAATGTTTGGTATTCGAAGTCGTGTCGCATTTGAATTTTTTCATTATAGAACTGTTTGTTTATCCATGGCGCACTTTTGAATTTCAGAAACAACCATTAGGTTTACCAAAATATTTATGAAAAAAAATAGTTACCATAAATGATAATGTTTTTAAAATAAGACGTTGGTAAATGACACGTTTTTCGTAAACAATGTTTTTATCAACATATGATAACACTGAAGAACATTGAAAATTATCAAAAAATGAATGTATACTTTTCTAGACGCATAGGTCCCACGTATGTAAAATCCAAATATTTTTGACTTTTCATAAGCCAATTTTGTGGTAAGGGATGAAATACGTTTTTTACATTCAAAACCTTCTTTATTAATGTTTAAAAAAATCAGCCAAAAATCTTAAAAAAGGTTTAAGTTATAAGGCTTTAAAGATGGAAAAACACTAAAAAAACACGTTTTTTCTCAAATTTCAAAATTTATACTTTTTTTAATTTGAAAAATAAAATTTGTCTGGAGAAAAAAACTACTTCATTATAAACTTTTTGAGTTTTTCTTTAATTTTGCACCGAAATGACTTATTTTTGATAAGTAACTTTTAAGCAAGAATTTTTTGAAAATTGTAATAGCAAAAATATAAACATGCGGCAACTGATGCAATGAAAATCCAAACCATTAATAAATCCGAAAATAAATTTATTTTTATTTTTATAGCTTGAGTTAATTTTATTTGTATTATTTGAAAGTTGTCTAGAAATAAAAAAAACCCATAATCAGGTCAGGGATGAAGGGGAAAGGGGGTAATATTTAAAAAATATGAATTTTTCTTTTTTTTAAACTTGCTCATGTGTGTGAGGGTGAATGTTTTTTAGCAAAATAATTAAAATTATCTAAGGTATTCAGGAAGGGGAGGGGTTGAATTTTGAGTTTTCATTTTTATATCAAAAACTGGCTTAGGTATCTAAATACAGTGCTGTAATAGATACTTTATATTTGTATCTAGATACAGATACACAGCATCAAAAAGTATAGAGATACTTACAAAGATACTTAAAATAAAATGTATCTAAATACAGATACAGATACTTTTCCCTATATATATGCTTCTAAAACAGGTACAATAAAAAAAACTTAAACTTTTGCTTATTAATTGATAAAAAATTAATGCTTTTGGTGTTTATTTTCTTAAATATGTTTCCTAAATAATTAAATTCAATTTTTTTAAATTATGTTTCATAAAATGGAAAATCTTTTGAAAAGGTTGAAAAGTGTTTGAAACACCTTTTGCTCTTGTTAAGTTCTAAAACTTCATGAAAACGTGCACTAAGCCCGTTTAAAATTTCTGTTTTCAAAGAATTGCAAAATTTCAAATTACATTTGTTTAAAGTACGTAAACTAATCCCCCATTTCTTCTTATTGGAAAACATCAATTGTTTTAACAACCGGCTCTATAACATTGCAGTATTCTTATAAGAAATCTAGCTCTTGTGTATTAAATTTCTGTTTTCCCAATCGTTCACAAATTATATTTAAAATAAGTAGTTAAATATTAAGTCATGCTTGCTACGCGGGGTTAGCATTCTAGTACTGCAGCTGTACGCCTTATTGTACTTTTAGCAAATCGGTAATTCAAATGAGCAATTACATGTATATAAAAAATCGAAGCAAAAGCATAATTGTGTAATCCACCTGAAAAACTTTTTTTCGAAAAAACTTTTATTTTAGAAAAAGTATCTTACAGATACAAATTAAAGATACTGTAGTTTGAGATACAGATACAGATACAAGATACAAAAAATATTAAAGTATTTAGATACAGATATAGATACTCATTTTTGTATTTAGATACAGTATCTAGATACAAGTATCTAGGTTCATTACAGCACTGCCTAAATGTTATTGTTTTCACGCAAAATAATCTTTATTTTCTTCGTTTAGAAAGGAGAGGGGGTTGAATTTTGAGTTTTTGTTTTAAAGCATCATCAGAGCTAATCGTGTATAATTTAATTTTTGCTAAATATAAACTTTTTTGAAATTCATACGTGAGATATGTAAAGAGATTTGTGAACTTATTATAATAAACCCACACATTCAGAATTTTACTTTATTAAATATTTTATTTTATCTTAAGACTAGGCATAAATTGAACGCAGTTAATATTTACGTTCACTTTAACAAAGTAATATATTTTTTAAAAAAATAAGTTCACTATTGAAAATTAAAGTAGTTAAATATTTAAAAAAAAAAATTTATTATGAAAATTAAAATGGACTACGTTCAATTTATGTTCAACTTAAATTACATAAAAAACATGGTATTTATACCAATTATTCAAGAGTAAGCAGAAAAGGATATAAGTAGTTCGTATTTTTCTAATAACGTTTTTCTCTTAATTTTTTAGTATTTATTTATTCAATGTCTGGTTACAATAACTGTCCAGTGAAGGAGCGTATGATGTACTCAAGTTGCAAAAACTACCTAGTAGAACAAATTGAGTCTAAAGGCATTCAAATTGCTAAAAAGGTAATTTTTTATTGGCAAGTTAATATATTTAAAATGAATACATCAAAAGTTACCTATTTGCTCGCAAATAAATTTCCTGTCATTACGAGTGGCTAATAAGCAGTTCGATGTTTATAGCTATCCGTACAGATCGCATCTTGTAGTTATCCTCATTTTTAGATGATTGATTTTCACTTCTAGTGTTATGGATGTTTGATGCAGCTGAAAAAAAAATGCAAGTGAAAATAATTTTCGTTTACTTAAAAGTGAAAAAAACAATTGAAAAATTGTCAAAAATAGTTCAGTGACAAATTGACAGTGAACAATATGTTTTTTGCTGCACTGCCAATGGCTTTGAGCAAATTATTTATATTTAACAATAATGTACACTTTGATTGTTTTTATATAAATTACGATGTTTTATTAATTTTGTTTGCGAATGCTTAACGCGTGTTCATGCACATAAATGGAAATGTTTGATATTTATTTTGCTTACATTAATATATAAAAAGGTGAAGAAGATACATGTAAAAGAGATGAACAAGCGTGTTACATTATAAATATGATAAGACAAAGAATATAAATAATAAAATTATTTATGCCAAATTGACCTCAAAGAATACATGTGAAAAATAAAAATACGTTTGAAAACAAATAAAGTAATGATTAGTTATAAAATAAAGATGCATTACTAAATTATTAAATATTAGTGGTCCTCATTAATATTGATTTTTCGTAGTTGAGTTCATCTATTTATTGAAATCCTCAATATTTAAAAAATAAATTGGAGGTTTAGAAGAGCTATTGGACGATCCTTATTCCGCACAGCACTATCACCAGTAATGCATTCATAGCATAGCATAAACTATGCATATATCTTCACAAACATTGAAGCATTTTTTTGGCGAACTAATTTTTCTCAAATCAATTTCTCTTCGAAATCCCATTCGTATTTCGCCAAAATGAGAAATGAATTCGATTTAATTTGCCTTATGCTTTAGCACATGGGTTCCCAACTTTTTTATATTCTGGAGCACATTATAAAATATCGGTAGGATGGCGGGCATCACTTATTTTTAATCGAAAAACAGCTTCCTTAATTTCTCAATTTTGCATAATTTACTTTCTTGTATTTCTAATTTTTAAATAAATAATAAACAAAAATGATTTAAAATTATGAATTATTATTTTGAATTCATACACACGTGGAAATGGATTTTTCTTTATCGATTAGTGGCGGGCACATAAAAATCTCTCTGCGGGCGCCATGGTGCCCGCGGGCACAGAGTTGGGAACCCCTGCTTTAGCAAATCAATTTAAACCTTGCAAAATATGCTTTACTTCATAAAACAATTCAATTCAAAAATTTCAAATGGTACAACTCAAACAGAATTCGAATCTTGTCGAATAAAAAACTTTTGGGTACACTATAGCCCGTTGGCGAGAAGAATCGGAGAGAAGAAAAGTATAGAGACGAAACTCAATTATAGAATTTTAGTACTTGGTACATAATACAAATTCAGCGACAAAAACCATATTGTACCACAGATTGTACATTTCAAATCGAAAATTGTTATGTCGTCTTCGATCTTCGCACAACGACTCAGTCGACAGCAACACGAAATATTTGGAAGAAATCACGCGCTTCTAAAAAAACGTGGTTGTCAGACATTTTCTTATTTCTTCATCTTTTACAGTGTTACCAATATAATAACAATATTTACAATTTTTCAAATAACCTCTTCTCTTGTACATATCAAAAATAAAAATACACTGCCATTTTCTTTTGATTGCGTCACATCGAATATTTTGCGCAAAATCTCGATCTGTTACTTTTTAACTGTCATTATTTGGCTGCGAAAAAATCGTCCAAAATCGGCTTCACATTTTAACCTCATTTTATTTTTATACATTATTATTATTTTTTATTATTGTTATTCTATAAATAACACATAACTAATAAAAGGCATACTAAAAAGTAAAAAATTTTCTAAGTGTGAGATCTGTTACCTTTTAAAAACTAAGTTTCATTTCTTCGAATTATTGTTTTTATTCTTATTTTTTAATTCATATTATAAATAATGTAAAAAGACAAAATTTTTTGCAAAAAAATTGGAATTCATTTTTTAAAAAGTAACAGATCTTTATTTCAAAACAATTTTCATTTTTTGTACATACATTCTATTGTAAGATGTCTTGTATGCTGTAAACAATAATAACGTAAAAATATGTAATATACAGGGAAAAATATTCGCTTGCTTAGGTAGGCATTTTATAGACATTTTTGCGCCTACGAATGCAGCTCCTAAACTATTTTATTGATATTGAGTGTCATTGCAAATGCTTACTTTCTATTCTAATTGAGAATTTTGTTGTTATTTTGCATTTTTACTACTAGAAAGATATTGTGTCAAGGGTGACTTATTTTCCCTTTAATAAGACTTGTTTTATGGTTTATCGGGTTTTCTTTGTGTTTTTCGTTTTCGTTTTCGTTTTTACTTTTACTTTAATTGGTAGTGAAGCGTTTTTTGTTTTACAATAACATAATTATTATTGTTCTAAAAATCCTTTTTCGAGTTTTTACAAAGCAAATAGCAGTGGTATGCATACAGTATCGAATTCAAACTCAATAAAGAGGTCTTAAAATCTTATGGAAAGATAACAAATACGTTTTTAAGGATTATTTTATATTTTTTTAATAATTTTTATAAAATTTAATATGTTAATTGATCAATTACAAAAGAAAATGACTGTATGATTTCATCTACATTTTTGTTATAACTTGATTTTTTTTTGAAAACTCACATAATTTTTGAACCTTATTAAGTATAAAGTAAAAATATCATTTCCATTCTTATTATTAATCTTTATAGATCATGAGAATTTCAAATGATAACAATTAGTGATTTTTACTTTTTTTATGTATTGAAACCTGTACAAGAAGATAATCACTTATCACAAAAAGTGATTTTTTAACTTTCAACTAATTACCATTAAAGATTACATAATTCAACTTTGTTCAAAATTGTGATGAATTCATCCATAGAGTAGATTAACTAATATTTTAAAACATTTTATAATGTGTAAAGTGAATATAACAAAAATGAAATAAAAAAGTGCTTAATTTTATTGGAATGGCAAACTAAAGTCTTAAAAGACAAAATTTAGTTTAATAATTATTTATATATTTTTTAATATTATAATGGATAGACTTTCCAATTCCGACTGGTGGAATTTATAGACTTTGTTGCTTCCTACTGGTGTAGCAGTCGTTGATGATGTCATTCCGATGATAGTTGCTGGTTTCTCATGCGATTCTGGCACAAAAAAACCAATTTTTAAACCTTAATTTTCAGCTGCACAGAGCAAACTTCAGTTCCGCACAGATAAAAACTAGTATTTTGCATTATGAGCTCGAGTAATTTCAACGAAAATTTCAGTGAATCGGACAGTGAAACAGGCTCAGATTCGTCAGGTAACATTTCCTTGTCGTCGGATGATGCAGCGGGATGCTGTGGGAATGCTTCCGACGTCGATTCTTCCATGTCGGATTTCTCAGCGCCCAACTTGTATGAGTTGTTTCTAACAAGTTGGAAAGATGAGGAATCCTGCATGGAATGGTGCAGGGAGCAAGGTTTGGTGCCTAGGACACGGAAATGCCCCAAGTGGAAAACTGGAAGAGAGGTGTGTAATCATGAACTGGTTACGGACCTCTCTGAAGATTCTTGGAGCAGATTCCGATGCCAAACGCGCCATTTTAAGGGGACCGTCTTTTCCGAAAGTTATTAAGAATTTCAAAATATTAGAATCTTCTTTGAGCTACCGAATAAATGTTGGCCAGAAAGTGCTGAGTCACGCTCGTCGAATATTCAGTACTCTGTCGCCGTTCAATTGCTAGGAACGATGCGGAACTTTCTTTGATACGAACCCGAATCGGTTTTAACAAACTTGAATACAAGTTGATTTTTCTGCAACAAATTTTTACTTCAAAACAAACTAAGTTTTCACACCTTTCAAGTCCAAAACCCAAATTAAAAATTTATTTTCTTTTACCATATATTAAATTACATTTTTCAAAAAATTCAAAATTAGCAATCAGTGGAAATTAAATTTAACTTTAGACCTAAAATAAATACAATGGAAATTAAAATCGGAAATTTATCAATTTCCGTTTTATGAGCCTTCTACATACAG